>NMUG010002363.1:0-16112 GCA_002855965.1 Monotropa hypopitys | reverse complement strand
GATGCACAACATGCACAAATGACAGGTGGTTCATGGAATAAGCAAGAAGAACCCAATGAGACTAAGTATCTCTCCACGGTTCCAAGGTATTCGAACCATAAGCTCTGATACCAATTGTAACAACCCATATTTTTGAAACATTTTTAAAACTAATAATAAAGATAAAAGTTAACTCGTTATCAAAATTATTACATCCATGGGCCATCCAACAAGTGAAATAAGGTTCACTATTATGGTACAATGATACAGAAAGAATACAAGTGTGGAAGAATATTTAAATACAACAATGGATTGCTATATCTACAAGAATAAATAAAAACTACAAGAATAGACGAAACTAAAGATACCAATGGAGCTGAAGCCTCCAAAGAATGCCAAATTCAAATCCAAGCTCCAAGCCAAGCTCACGCAACCTGCAGCACAACTGGGAAGAGGAAAGGGAGGAGGGTCTGAGCAAACTACGCACTCAGTGAGAAACAACTAACTACTACCAGACATCCATATTGTGGGTTCTAACCCACACGTCCACAAGCAAAAGAGAAAGACGAAAGATAGAAATAGAAGTGCAGACCCGACGTTATAACTCAACATATCTCAAAGGAAGGATCAACCTCAAGTCCAACCTCTAACCCAAAGATAGAATACTAATCCTCAAACAAAGGGACAACCAAGGTAAAACCTTATACTAGATCCCACATCGAACCAAGTAAGGATAAGACTCACACTATGACAAACAAGGCCTTCCTAAGACACCATACCACCCAATACATCACACGGAACTAAGGGATCCAATCCAACACCATTACTAGCCAAGATTACCTCGTCATATATGTTCATATTTATTTTGGGTTCAATGCAATCATTGATCGACATGGTTTTATCTTCTTGAACACAATAGTATGCATAGGCTCTCCTAGGGTAGGAGGTATCATATGTGACCTCAGACAAAAAACAATAACCAGTACCATATTAGGAATCGAATTCCTAGCAGGGTGCATATATTATCGGAATGTCCTAGCGTAGGAGAATACAAGGCATATAGGGAATACACGATCCCATATGTTTGAATACAATCACGGATGGAGAATAAATGAAATTCCATCAATGAATACACATGTGCCTTGGGGAAGCCAATGAAATCCTAAGGTCGTGTTTGTCACGACCCGTCCTAGAATACCAATAATTAAATGACATCTGGCTACAAGTCATGACCTAAATATTAATTACAAGAGAGCAAAAGATATAAATTTCCCAAACTATCAATCTTAACCAATAATAAAACTATGCAACTGAAATAAAATACTAAGTAAGTTCAACATCACCTCCTGAGTACCAAGTGTGACATCTAATGACCAAAACACAGGGTTCAAAAAATAAATAAAATAAACTACCAAAGATACAAGTCTAGACATGAAAACCCAATCTCACATCCTCACACTACTAAAAGAGGAACAAAGTACTGGAAAGTTCAATAAAGATCATAGCTCCAGCTATACTAGAGCAACTCCAAAGAACCGGTAACGAACCCAGCTAAGCTTCCTTACCTGGATACAATGCCACAACAAAATAAGACAACAAAATATCCAAAAGTGTAAGATTTACAGTTAATATAGAAAATTGATTAGCATTGTATACAAAGAAACTAAAGTAATGAAGGGGTTGTACCTCTCCCCTAATATAATTCTTCAACATTGACATAGATATGCAAATACAAATGCATGTTATGATATGTATCTTTTCAATAGATATTGGAAAGCTTCCATACACCACCACCACCACACCGATGGTAAGGGTGAATCAATCAAACCCACTAGCTAAGAGAGAATCAATCAAGCCCTAGTATTCCATCAATGGAAGATACAACATTAAGACAACATTGCTAAGCATCTAATGTTTCTCAACACCGCAACCAGAATACAACATCCCTACGAAATGGCATCTACCGTCTTAGGGCCACATTGCTAAGCATCTACTGCCCCCTAAGCCCATTGTAAGAGATCCACCAATGTCACCACATGGTGATATAGAATTATGCATGGATGTACAATCAAAAAATGAATATCACATATTCATAAATCCATAATGTACCAATCTATGCAATAAATCATGCTTGCACACACCAAGAAATAAGAGGGTAGAACATCATTATCATCATCATCATACATAAGCAAGTGCGAAGCATGTGAGGTTATCTAAAATTAAATAACAACAATCATGGGTACAAGACATGTAATATTCATCACATGAGCAAGTGATTTTAATTTAAACAAGAGTCCCAAATCCCCAACAACTAACAAAATATATGAATCATATATTGCACACAAAGGAGAATCAATGAAGAATTCATGTTTAAACTAGCATGTAACATGCAAATCAAAAATCTACATGTGAGAGAAATCTACACACTCGCTGGTGTAGTACATTCACCAATTTGATTAGATAGTCGATTTATCCGAGGGTCCCTCTTCGGCACCTATATACATTAATAATACATCATTACATTGTATTCAACATCTCACATCCAAAAATCGACTTATATACATACATATATATATATATATATGTACTAACCCTAGATTTCAAGATTAAAGTCTCGTCAAAGTTTTCTAACCTCATATAAGGAATCTATATACCAAAGTCACTTCTCCAAGTCATGCAACCTCTAGGAACCCTAATATTTTCATGTAACCCTAAAAGCTCTAGGGTTCATCCATGGAGATCCATCAAAACCATGGAGTTTATAAAGAGAAAACCTTAGAAAATATACAATATAGAAGTACTTACTTGTTCCAAGGATGTACCACAAAAATCCTTGAATAAACCACCCAAAAAGCTTCTTCAAACTTCAAGATCTTCTCTCTCTGTCTCTCTCTCCTAGACTTCTTAGCCTTCTTCTCTCTAGATCTAGGTCAATATAGATGGAGGCCAATGACCTTCATCATCTCCAAAACGTACTTAGTCATTAGGTTAGCCGTTTAGGGTGTAAAAGGTCGAAAATACCCCACAAAATAGAATTTTGCAACTTAATCCCTTCACCAGACTCATCAGGTGCCACGACACTAGCCCAGCGCTCCGTGGAGCTCTGAGTGGCACCATGGCGCTATCCCGGTGCTAGCGGCGCGCCAGCCTCGGTCCTTTTCGCAAAAAATGTTTTTTGAAGCGTCGTGGTGCTCAGAAGGCGCTCGGTGGCGCCTTGAAGGCTGAATTTTCACCCCTAAAATAAGTTTAAGCATTCCAACACATTTCCTAACCATTCCCAGACATTTACCCAACATTTTACCAAGTTTTATAAATATAAAAAGAAGTGCTACAACATCAAACCACTAGTTTTCCATATGAATTTATATTCCAACAAGTCCCTTAATTAATTCCTAATACCCGAATATTTAACACTAATCCTCAACTCTTTTTATTAATTTTATTTTAATGATTTAATAATTATTTGAAATAGAACGGGTGTGACAACTCACCCTCCCTTAGGAAATTTCGTCCTCGAAATTAAAGCACCACAACTAAACACCTTCACATTCCACTTTTCTAAGATTACCACAATGTCCAAAAACCTACACAATTAAAATCATCCTACAAACCCTTACATCACTCCATATGTCAGGGTACAAGTATACCGATCCTCAAAATTTCCCAAGTTTTCAACTTTTCATGTTCTTTCCTCAATGTGACAATATATTCATCTTATTTTCTTTTATCCATCATTTAGTTAACCATAATAGGATATCAATTCCACTTCTAGCATTCCTACTCTTAACACGTTCCGTCATCCATACCAACTCTCATCCATAAAACTTTTGCATCTTTACTAACATTAATGTTTAAGGACTTACATCATACATGCCTTCACCAAATTACCCTTAAATCACCTCAAAACAATACTTTTCTTTCATTACCTCTAGAAATTCCACTTACTAACCCTCAAGATAACATGCTATCATAAGATTATTATCACTTCTCATAATCCATCTCTTGAACATAATTCTACTCCACCAAATCAACATAGCTTTAATTCAATTACTATTATCAACACAAAGGTTTTAAGCAACCTAAAATCTTTCCTATCAATAACTTCTCAATCAATCTCCCAATCTTGATAACAAGATTTCACCACACGATTCAAGACATCATGTTTTCCTCATTTAAACATAATGCAATATATCTAATAAATCACCAAAAAAGTAAACACCTAAGAATTTTAAAATTTCTTCTTCTTAACATCGCAACACGATAACGAACTAAATCAACGTACAAGGACAACTAGGTTGCGCATTGCCTTTAGGGACCAATCAGCAACCACCACTCTTCCAAGAAAACACATAGCAATAAAAACTAACATTGGCGATAACACCCTATTAATCACATGCTTGATTTCATATTTAGTCATCGATTAATATTCCAACTGTGCCACACTCTAGCATATGTAAATAGTTAACAAATCATGCTCAATGTCCATTATGGAACTGAACTCGTTTTTTCTGTATATTGTATGAAATATTTTATAATAATAGGGTGATACACACACACGTGGCTATATGACATAATTTTTACAACACTGGGGTACCACTCTCACCCCTTGACCACCATGCCATATATTCCCGAAGGATTGCCAAAATGGCCAACGTTTATTATTTTTCACAATCTATGCCCACACTGGCTAGCTTTATAAGAAATCAGTACTTCATCTTTATTTCAAAATCCATGGCAACAATCCTAATTATTGATTCAAAACAGATGATCACATTTAAGAGTAGTCCAAACATTAGAATTAACCCAACTCTAATTTAATGACACTTAAGTGTTCATCTTACTCACAAGCTTATAATGGTATTCTAATTTTTATATCATTTAACTCTAACACCACTCTGAAACAGCAAACATTGTGTAAATAAAATGAATATACAAGCACCACTTTCGAAAGTTAAATAAATAAGAGTCCCTCACGCTTCTACTGCGCTACTCTGATTATTCACTTCTTAATTTATTTCATGCATATCCCTCAAATGTATGATTCTATCACATCCATTATTTCTAACTTAAGAACATGCTTGACTTATTATAAAACTCAACAAGTACAATCATTTTCAAAGATGACATTTACTTTTCATTAAAAATATATTTTATTTCATTCATGAAATAATCAACAATTCTCTCTATTTTTGTACAATATACACAACACATTATATCATTAAGGTGACTTACCATGAAACATTCGCTCTCACCAGAAACTGCATCAATGTTTAAGGTTCACTTCACGAAATTTATCATTTGATCCTCTTCATTTCATATTGAACCCCGATCTCAACAATTTTTATCCATTGCCTCATTATTTGCCATTAAACTTGACGTCAACTTCTCTTACCAAAGTAGTTTTCTACAATTCCATAACTCTACACACAATACACTCTGAGTATTAAGGATGAACCATACTTTCCCAAGCTACTCCTTTTTCCATGATTTTTAACATACCAATTTCAACATAATTAGCTTGTCTACACAAGAATTTTATACCATTCTTCTTTCAAAAATAACCTTTCATTCTCATCAAAATCATCATACTCTTCACCATTTTTATTATCTTTTTCTTGACCATTTTTATGATGTTTCCCAGCGTAGGAATGGGACTAGTCGCGCATTATAATACCCGTTAAGTACGGGATCGAATCCACAGAGAACATATTTGTTATTATTGTTTCAAGTTAAGTTGCGTTGATTGGTTTAGCGGTAAGACGCTAGCCTTAATTTTGAGATGATATTGTTTTCCTAAATTCAACTACGTTGATTTTAACTTGCTACTAAGGAGGGTTAAGTCAATGAATATTGATTACCCTAGACTTAGAAAATTCATATTAACCTCAATTACTCGAACTTAGGCCAAGTATAGGCCATCATTTGAAAGATAAAACATTGAATATTTGAAAGGGATAGAAATTAGGCTTTACAAGGGGATAACTTGTTGAAAACATTTAATCAAACACTTGGCGGGCCATCGCTCTAAGCATCATGTGTGCCAAGGAACTTGTCTACACAAGATCAAAGAGGTTAACACCTACAAGCTTTGACCTATTTTAGAGCTATACCCCAAGCTCAACTTATTTCTATCCATGGAAAACTAGAGGCATGCGAAGTACCTAAGTCATGGAGTAACCTATATCCATGCCTTTCCCTATCACTACTCACACATATTAGAACTACAAGTCATTTGGTAAACTACTTGAAATAAAGACATGAAAAGTTATTAACACCTACCAATATAAATTACATGAAGAGAGAGAGAGGATGAGCTTACCCACATGGTTAATACTTGCATAAATTTCAGATTGTTACATCAAGTGCTTGGTTCCTACCATTCATTGCAATGAAGAAAAAAGATAGAGAGAGAAAGAGGCAAGCTAAACTTACTTTAGACTTACAAAATAACATAAAATGAGACTTAGGACAACCAAAACCGTGGTTGCCCTATTTATATGATCCTACAAAATGCATTAGAAAGTACAAAAATACCCCCACTTGAACTTAAAACATTTTACAAGAAATCCTCAAATTTTGAAACGTGGACCGGTCTACCAAAAAGGGGTAGACCGGTATAGATTTCTGCGATGGGTGGACTGCTGAGCATGGACCGGTCTATCAAAAATGCGTAGACCGGTATAGGACAATGCTGAGAGTGAACTACTGGACGTGGACCGGTCTACCATTTTTGCATAGACCGGTATAGGATTTTGCTGAAGTGGACTGCTGGACTTGGACCGGTCTACCATTTTTGCGTAGACCGGTATAGGATGTGCAGTGGAGGCTATTTTCTGCTGTTTTCTCATATCCAACTTTGACACTTCACTTGAACTTCTCCCAATGCTCGGGAAGGTTCATGTTCAATTCACGCCATTCTTTATGTGTTGAAACAACTCTTTAGATTCTCGTTTTATCAAGAATACCTGAAAAGAGGCCTAAACTTCCCAAAAGTGCATTATATCTAATATTTACAACTTACACACATTTAAGTATAAAAAATGGATGATAAATTAGTCTATGGAAGTACAAAACATAGATTAATCACACCCCCAACTTAAATGTTGGTCGTTCTCGAACAACCAATAAAAAGATTAAAGGAAGAATAAAAGATGATATAGCTAGGTATGAACAACATTCTCATTTCCCCTCGGCTACACATGTGGCAGGAAAGTTTATCACCTTGATCTCCAACGAACAAACACAACATATGCCACAATGAATAGAAATGACCAAATGTTTACAAGAAAGATTAAATATGCCATACACATTGCATTGAACTTTGATTCCAAACTCACATAGATATTTGTATAACGCTCAAGATTGCACACAAAAAGCATATAAACATCCCATTCAAGGTGCTACGAGTATAGGGAACCAAGAACAAAATGGTCCACTCAATATAAGAACAAGCACCAACAACAAGTATTTCTTCCATAAGAAACGTACTCGATAAACATCTATAGCAAATATAGTTCCAACCAAATACATTACAAAAAGCTCTTAAAGTCCAACAAAATCATCTAAGGGCTTTAAGTCTTATACTGACATTGGGTTCAAATAAAGGACACAAAATGGGTGACGTCTCTATACTAGTTTGGTCTCATTACCTGTGAGACATCACTACCTTTCTCGCTACCGAAACATACAAAAAAGGCCTAAACAATGGCCGACTCTTTTTCAGCTCACAACACAACATACTAGACACAACAATATGATAATAACAAGACTCCGCCCCCTGTGAGATCACTCCAAATCTTCCTCAGATTCCTTTTCTTCCTCACCTTCTTCTCCTTTTTCATCCACCTCTTCCTCTTCTGATTCTGATTCCACAAACTTAGTACCGGAACGCTCTTCCTCATGGAAAATGAACTACCATAGCATTTTCACAAGTTTACTTTGCTTCTCCCTTTGCTTATCCAACCTTTTATTCATCCGTTTTTTTGTTCTTGAATAATCTCCTTTTGGGTTTTAAGAATAGTGTCTTGGCGTCCGCTAATGATGGAGAACCACTGTTCATTTCTCTCCGTAGAAGCTCTAGCACTTGGCCTTAATGAACTAACCACTTCCGGGTCCACCGGATGATATAGGGATTTACTCTTCTTGATGGATGCCCATGTAATAGCCCTGGGAGTACCGGGAATCAACTTATCCCCGGGCTTCAATCTACATCCTGCTTGCAAACAAAGGGCCATAATCATGGCCGGGAAAGGGATGTTACCCCCAGTCACTCCCTTTTATCAGAAGGTAGCAAGTTGTTTCCAAATAAGTAGTGCCCAATCAACCACTTCACTCAATGACCCAATAACATACACCAAGTCCCCATCTTATTTCGTTGGTGTCTTCTCACGGTGATAGGGATTATCATTATAGATCACCAATTTGTTCATGACCCGGTAGTGTTCTTTCAAACCACCGACTGTGTATCTTCCAAAGTGTTAATTGTATGTGTTAGGGTCCTCCATCATGGTATGGACCTCGTGGTCAAGAGCACGGTCCCAAATTGCCTTCGAAAATGTGGTAGACTCATAATTAGGGCGAGTATACCCCAAATATCGGCCAATCACATTTGGTGTCACCGTAACTGTGATGTCACCTATGGTCGAGTCTATAACTTGGTTATCGTGTACAATCATATTTTTATAAAAAGAGATCACCATTAAAGGAGGATAACCATCGACTACCTTGAAAAAGTGCGCCAGGCCCTGGTATTCAATGGTTGCAACAAGTTGCGCTGCCAAATTCTTTTGCTCGATTTGGCACTCACAAGTGAATTTGCACTTCCCCAACTTCCATACCCAAGCCTTCTACTCTCGCTCAATTTTGGAGGCTTTGTCCTCCTTTCTCTTTTGTCATCTTTCCGCCTCCTCTTCGGCAAGTTCACGAGGGTGGCGGCTCGAGGTCACCCCAACAGGTTCTTTTCCCTTGTCACGGCTAGAAGAAGATTCAGCAATCCCCTTCAATTTATCCCCACCCTTAGGGATAGGAACCCTTTTTTTGCCATCCTAGCTGTAGAGAGAGAGAGAGAGCTATGGTTTGATTTCAAAAGAGTGAGAGAGAGAGGTGTGTTGCCAGAGAAAGAGAGAGAGTTTTGAGAGGGAGAGAGAGCTAGGGTTTTGAGAGGGAGAGAGAGGAGAAAATCGAGGGTTTGAGAGGGAGAGAAATTGCAGATGTGTTCTGAAAAAAGGGGAGGTTATTTCATTTAATCGGACAGCTGGACAATTTTTTAGAAATCTGACAGCGTGGAACGGTCTACCAAAAATGTGTAGACCAGTAGAGGGATGATTTGGTAGCTTACTGAAAAACAAGGACCATTCTAACCATTTTTGGTAGACCGGTATAGGCTTGGAAAATCTACTGGTTTGGTTCTTTTTCTTTCCTAACTCTCCAAATTCTTCAAACTCATCAACACTGCTTCTCCAAAGATATTTTCTTGATTTTTATCACCCCTTTGCTCTCAAAACTCTGGTTTCCTAAGTTTTTAAGAATAAAGAAGGACCCGGACTAGGCACAAAAATAAGTCGAAGGAGACTCGTAGGTGGTTTATTCACGCAACAATGCCTTGACTCATCTCCTATTGGAATTTTAGAACCAATTTCATAATGCAAAAAGATCCTCCACTATTCATGCAAGGATATATAGAAATATTCATGTACCTTGCAAAAAATGGAGAAAAATTAAACATGGGATGTTTCAACATATTGAATCACCACTCTCTTGATGCATATGACACTCAATTACTCGTTAACTTAATCACTGAAATTCATAGGGGAACTAGGTCTGAATACTCAAAGTGGAGCTCAAAATGATTCCAAACTTGCCACAAGTGTAAAACTTAACAAAAACGAGGGGAAACCCACAAAAAATTTAAAATATTGTACACAATTGCAATAAAGAACTAGATACATGCAATTCCCTCCCCCCAACTTAGAATGAGCAACGTCCTCGTACGTGAAAATTGCAAAATAGGAGAGAAAGAAAAGAAATAGTACATCCGGGGTGGAATGTCATTCACCCAACACCTCGACCAAGTATGAGGATTTTTTGCCATTTTTCTCTTTTGTCATTCATGGTGCTTTCTCAAGGTTCACTCCTTCGGCTCCAAAATGGTGCCACAGTTAGTCACACGGGGCCATTGTCGGGATTTTATTGGGCTTACAACCACGATACGTAATTGCACCCATGACTTAGGGCTCCTGAATGCCTCACTCATCCCAACTGTAGACCCAAACTACCATAGGCTGGTGTGGTAGCATGTTTGCCCTACAAAGACTTACTCGCAAGCTACCTACTCAAAAAGAAATAGCTAACATCAATGGGTTCAAAAATGAAGTGCCCGAGTACTCACGCGACTCTCCATGGGTCATACTTGTGTCCCCTATTTGCTCACTTAGCAACTACACTAGAAAAGAAATATCCCTAAATTTCTGGGTAGGTCGTTATTCGATAGGTGAACCCCCTAAGGTCGCACTTTGCGGCTAAACCATGAGAGTTCCCAATCACTTTTCACGACCATCCATACTTTTAAAGGGGTAATCCCAGATAGTGTACCACCAAGGATAGCAAACGGGTGGCTATACCGGACCATCAATGGGCTATTCGAGCACAACCTAATACTAGGGGTACCTCAAACTCTATGGATTTAACGTCTCCTAAACGCATGTAAGCTCAAAATTTAAGAATCATTGTCGTCCCAGTAAATGGGATCGACAAGTTCCTCCTCAGTCATTCCCTTATCAAAGTTTTCTAAATAGGGCTTGAGTCGTTGACCGTTTACTTTGAACAAATTACCATTCATTGGGTTGGTGACCTCAATGGCACCGTGTGGGTGCACTTTAGTCACTATGTAAGGTCCAACCCAACATGAATGTAATTTTCCAGGAAAGAGACAATGTCTTGAGTTGTATAGTAGAACATTTTTCCCTACTTTAAAACTCTTCCGGATTATATTTTTATCGTGGGCGTCCTTAACCTTGGCCTTGTGAGAGACCGTGCTATCATATGTATCCCGCCGCATCTCCTCAAGTTTATTAAGTTGGAGCTTGCGGTGGGCGTTGGCATTTGGAAAATGGTAATTCAATTGTTTTATTGCCCAATATGCATTATATTCAATTTCCACTGGAAGGTGACATGCTTTTCCATACACCAAATGGTAAGGGGACATTCCTAGCATGGTTTTGAATGTGGTACGGTAAGCCCAAAGAGAATTGGTCAATCTTAAACACCAATCTTTTCTATTTGGATTAACCACTTTTTTAATGATATATTTAATCTCCCTATTTGCAAGTTCCGCTTTCCCGTTAGCTTGGGGATGGTAGGCCGTGGACACCTTATGTGTAATGCCATATTTCTTCATCAAAGTTTCGAATGGCCTATTACAAAAATGGATGCCTTGGTCGCTTATGATGGCCCTTAGCATTCCAAACCTAGCAAAAATATTTTTTCTCAAGAATTGAATGACCACCTTATTATCATTAGTTTTGGTATGGATGGCCTCCACCCATTTAGACACATAATCCACGGCTAATAATATGTAGAGATAGTCGAACGAATTGGAGAATGGTCCCATGAAATCGATACCCCAATAATCAAAAACCTCAACAACTATTATATTAGTGAGGGGCATGATATTTATTTTGGTCACACTCCCTAATTGTTGACACCTCTCGCATATTTTGCAATACTCGTAGGTGTCTTTGAAAAGTGATGGCCAATAAAAACCACATTGGAGGACCTTTGCGGAAGTCTTCTTTGATGATAAATGACCCCCACAAGCCTCGATGTGGCAAAACCATAAGATGTCTCTTTGATCTTGGTTTGGCAGACACCTACAGATTATTTGATCCGGACAATATTTAAATAGGTAAGGATCATCAAAGATACATCTTTTCACCTCACTCAAAAATTGCCTTTTTTCATTGGCAGACCAATTAGATGGAAGTTGACCCGTGGCTAGATAGTTTACGATGTCCGCAAACCATGGGTAACTTGTTATTTGAAAAAGTTGTTCATCCAGAAAGGAGTCAATAATAGGCATTTGTGAGAAATGGTCCTCAAACTCCAATCGAGACAAATGGTTCACGATAACATTCTTCACACCTTATTTATCCTCTATGATTAGGTCAAATTATTGGAGAAGTAGGATCCACCTAATGAGTCGTGCCTTGGCATCTTGCTTGGTTAGCAAGTATTTTAAAGCGACATGGTCGGTAAAGACCACAATAAGGGACCCTAAGATGTAATAACAAAACTTGTCAAGAGCACACACTATGACGAGCAACTCATTCTCCATTGTGGAGTAGTTTATTTAGGCCTCATTGAGGGGTTTCCTCATGTAGGATATGACGTATGGATCTTTTCCTTGCCTTTGGCCAAGAACGGCCCCGATCGTGTAATCACTCACGTCGCACATAAGTTCAAATGGTATGGCCCAATCGGGCGCTAGCACAATAGAAGGAGTTGTGAGGCTTGATTTTAATTTGGAGAAAGCCTTTTGACATGCCTCTGTCCATAAAAACGGGGCATCCTTTGAAAGGAGTTGGCACATTGGACATGAGATAGAGCTAAAGTCCTTTATGAATCGCTGGTAGAAACCGGTGTGACCTAGAAATGATCGGGCATCTCTCGCGTATTTGGCTGAAGGGAGTTTGGTGATTATTTTAATTTTTGCCGAGTCCACTTCAATCCCCTTGGCCGAAACGATATGGCCAAATACTATCCCATGGGTGTCCATAAAATGGAATTTCTCCCAATTTAATATTAAATTGTTCTCCTTACAACGAGCGAGCACACTCTCCAAATTCGCAAGGCATTCATCGAATGAGTCTCCAAAAATGGAGAAGTCGTCCATGAAGACCTCAACCACTTTTTCCATCATGTCTCTAAACATACCCATCATACACCTTGAAAAGGTTCTGGGTGCATTGCACAAGCCAAAAGGCATGCGCCTATATGCGAAAGTTCCAAAAGGACACGTGAAAGTAGTCTTGTATTGATCCTCCATGGCAATATCTATTTGGTCATACCCAGAGTACCCATCCAAGAAACAGTAAAAAGAATGACCGGCAACCCTCTCTAAGATTTGATCAATGAAGGGGAGAGGAAAATGGTCTTTTCGAGTGCTCATATTTAATTCCGATAGTCAATGCATACACGCCACCCGGTCACTTCACGGGTGGGGATTAGTTTGTTGCTTGCATTCTTGACTACCGTGGTATCGGATTTCTTTGGCACCACTTGAATGGGGGATACCCATTTACTATTCGTGATTGGGTAGATTATTCCCACATCTAAAAGTTTGAGATTTCCACTCACACCACATCTTTCCTTATTGGATTTAAACGATATTGTGGTTGGCGAGATGGACACATATCCTCTTCAAGGTATATTCTGTGTGTGCAAATACTGGGGTCAATACCCTTGATATCGGCAATAGTCCATCCAATGAATTTTTTGTGCCTTTGGAGGACTTGTATCAATTGAATCTCTTGGTGATCCTCAAGAGAGGAGGAAATCACCACTGGGAAAGTTTCATGTTCTCGCAAAAAATTTACTTGAGAGTATCGGGAAGAACATATAACTCGAGTTTAGGAGTCTCAATGTTTGATGGTAACGTTTTATGCTCCAATGGAGGGAGCTCCTCAAACTTGGGGGACCACTTTTCCATCCCCATCACTTTATCCACATCAAGGAGGGAGTAAAGGTACTCCACCTCCGATGAATCTAGAAAGTTGGTCTGTTCGGCCATCAAACATTGTTCAAGCAGGTCTTTACATAAAACCTCATCAACATACTCTTAGGTAAGAGTGTCAATAAGATTCACATCATGGTAATCATCATTGTTTCCCGTTTGAGTAGAGATATTAAACACATTTAACTCAGTGGTCATATTCCCAAAAGTTAAGTTCAACAACTGATTCCGGCATTGGATAATAGCATTGGACGTGGCCAAGAAAGGCCGTCCAAGAATAATGGGAGTTTGGGGTTGGAGTTCAACCACAGGACATGTGTCTAAGACAATGAAATCAATGGGGTAGACGAATTGTTCCACTTGAACTAGAACGTCTTCAACCACTCCTTTGGGGATCCATAAACTCCGATCCGCCAATTCTAATGTGATCTTCGTGGGTTTCATCTCTCCCACTCCAAGTTGTTCATTTACAGAATAAGGAGGCAAGTTCACACTTGCCCCCAAATCAAGCAAAGCTCGTTCGAAAGTCTTTCCTCCAATTTTTACTAAAATAGTAGGACATCCAGGGCCCTTGAATTTAGGAGGAATGTTTGTTTTAATTATGGAGATCACTTGCTCCGTAAGGAACACCTTATTTTGCACGTTTGACTTTCACTTAGCCATGCATAGATATTTTAAGAGTTTGGCATATGTGGGTATTTGTTTGATTGCATCCAAAATAGGGATGTTTGTCACGCCCCAGATTTTCAATCCATTTTTTTAAATACTGTTTAAATAACAAACAGAGGATATGACCACTTGCTATAAAGATACAGTCAGTTGAATTTCTCATTACATCAAAGAGCAGTATAAAGTAGAAGTGAAAACAAAGTACAAGAGCGGAAGTGAAGTACAAGTACTGGCCTACTACAACTACTACAGTGAACAAAAGAACTACAAGTACAATGTAAAGAAACTACAACTGGAAGTACTGTAACTGAAAGGTAAAGTGCAAGAGAGGCTACTAAAACTAAAGTAGCCAGACCCAAGAAAATCCAGCAGCTGACTCCAACTCCAAGTCCGTCTAGTCCTGCAACATAGACTAGAAAAAGAAAAAGAAGGAGGATCTGAGAAAACTACAGCTCAGTGAGAAAACCCCTAACTACTACCAAGCATGCACATGTGGTGCGTTTCTATGTGTCTACAAATAAACGTGCAAACCGTAAAGAACAAAAAGTGGAAGTGAAGCAAACCTAACTCAAGTAATAGTGGACATAGGCGTATCACCAACAAGTGTGTACAACTAAACCCTTAACCCAAGCGGGTGCAAAAGTAGGGATCCTAGGTCCAACCGAAGTAGACTCTGACACAACTCAAACAACCTTACCACTAAGGTAGAACAACTCTAAGTATCTACCAATGACCCGAACGAAAGTGAAGCCAAGATATCCAATTACTAACTTACCGCGCTAACTTCACCAACTATCGTTATCGTCAGGTATGTGATTCATAAGTAACTTTGGATATTTGAGATATTCATGTCTTTTTATCTTTCTGTTTATTTACCTCACCATAGGAGTAAATCCAAGAATATCGTCATAAGTCCATTCTTGATTTATCCTGTAACCTCATTACACATTGCCAATTGTTCTATAACCTTACACTAGGACTAAATCTAAGAATACCCTCATAAGTCCATTCTTGATTTATCCTCGACCTTCCTTTTTATCATACTTGAGAATCGTTTTTCATATTTGATTGGGTCCAGCATAGCGGCATGTCTGCACACTATCCTTCCCGTCCGTCGTTCCCCAACTCATTGGGAGGGCCAAGAGACCCCCATTGTGCATAATGTCATGGGTGGAGCGACCACCCAATGAATCCCATCATAAGTCTATTCCCACATACAATACTCCAACATTTCCCCAAATCATTTGGGAGGGCCCACGGTACCCTATGATTTCTCGTCAATAAATGATTTCGTTTCATTTTCTTTTGTCGTTGTTACCGTGCCTAACTAAGGCTATCAAACCACATCATTCTACATCAACTTGTTCAATCACGTTCCTTCTTATTAAAGGTTTCCAAGTGGTAGATTCTAGATTAAGCACGAGTAACCCTCATGGGGCACATCCTCCGTATTTAACGTTCATTGGCATAGTGAACCACTTACGTAACTTCTTCAATCACTAACTCAACCTTGACCAAATCCAAGGGAGACAACCACCACGACAATTCAACCTCAACCAAATGTTTCAAAACCAACATTCTATCACAATGGGGCTAAGGAAGGCCCAAGTTAACCAAAGCATGAAGGGAGGGGACTTAGATACCCAAATCCCGTTTCAACGCCCATTTAGTAATTTCGTCGAACACAAGGTGTCCCATAAGTTCTAAGGGACTTATTACGACTTTAAAGGCTCAA
>NMUG010002362.1:0-16112 GCA_002855965.1 Monotropa hypopitys | reverse complement strand
GGGAAAAAATAATATGTGTGGAGGGGTTAATAATACTTTAGAGATTTATAATGATTTATAATGAAAACAATTATAAATATGTAAATACATATATAATTGTTAGAGGAATGGCACACAAGGGATATTAGACTTTATAAGTGAGGGCAAGGAGGTCATTAAGCATTAAAATCTGTCATTAGGGTGTATAGAAGATGCTTACACTTTCATTAGGGTTGAGACACCTAATTGGAGGCTAGAGAGGATTAGAGAGAGAGCCTTGAGGGATTAAGCATTTTGAAGACCAAACTCAAGGATTTTTGGGAAGAATCCTTCTCCAAAGTTGTTCTTCACATCTTAGAGGTAAACCCTATGTAATTTGATTTTTAATTTTGTGGGTAATTAGTCCCAGATTAGTGGTTTTTCACTAATCGCGATTAGTGACTGATTTTCTAGATCTAGTTTGGAAAAACCATGTTTTTGATGATTTAAAGTTGGTTTTGAAAGCCCTACTTTGAGTATGATTTGAGGATAGAAGCATACTACCTCTTAGAGTACTGATTTGTATGATTTGGGGCTTTTAAAATCAAGTTTAAATGAGTTTTGGTTAAGAAAAATCGAGTATGATTAGCAGTTTTTTCGATCTGCTGGGATTCTGCACTAACCGGTATGCGCACCGGTATACCGGGCGGCATGCCGGTTTGCATACCGGCCTATGAAAAATCGCATAGTGAATGTAGGGTAACAGTTAAGAGGAAAAATTGAACTAATCGACATGTCGGGCGGTACACCGGTTGTGTACTGGTTCCCATACCGGTCAGAAGGAAATTTGGTGGGTGTCGGAGGTTGATCCTAAATTAATTATAAATATTTTTGAGAGGAATTTCCCGACTTTAAGAAGTTTAAAAATCAGTGATAATAATCCTTAAATTATAATTAGAATTTTAAAAGGATTATTCATACATGTTTATATCGTATAACAGGAGATCAGCCGAGATCTTCCAAGGCGATTCAGTGAATATTTCATTGACGAGTTCACACAACGTGTGAGTGTGTAGATGCCTTTTGATATATGTGCTTGGTTGTGTAATTTTCTAGTTGTATGTGTTATATGGTTGCATGCGTAGAACATTACCGATATTCTGTGGTTGGTATTGAATGCATGCGAAATATGTTTTCCCGTTTTTATTTCATATAAAAACAAATGCAAATATGAATGCAAACATGATTGAGAAAAATAATATATGGTGCCATTGGACACGGAACTGTGGGCATATAAGATGTCGATTAAACTGTGGGCATATAAGATGTCGATTAAACTGGGGGCATATAAGATGTCGATTAAACTACGGGCATATAATATGTCGATTAAAATGTGGGCATATAATATGTCGATTAAACTGTGGGCATATAAAATGTCGCAATAATATATGGTGCCATTGGGCATGGAACTGTGGGCATATAAGATGTCGATTTAAAATAAGGTGCTATGGGCACGATTGCAAAGAAGTAACTGAATAATAGCATGATTACGTGATATTTTGGGGAGAGACACCACCCCTTGGACAGTTGCATGTTTACGTGATATAAGGAGAGAGACACAACCCCTTAGTTACTTGTTCTCTACTTGTACCTCGTTGTTTGGTTGCTGCACTTACATTTCAAGTACATATATAACTGTTGTATCTGACACTCCTGGATATCTTTTGATGTTTGTTTTGCAATCTATATCCAGGTCAGGAGCAGTAGCAGGTTCACATTACCAGCCATTGCCGAGTTACCACTTGCAGGGTCAGTTAGTTGGTGTTACTCCGTGTGGGAGATAGTTTTCTTTTTCAGTCAGTTCAGCAGTAGTGGTTTTGAGTTATAGACTATTATTTTCTGTCAGATTAGATTTTTTGAGAGTTGATGTTTTTGTTAGTGGTGTTTTGTGAGACCACTAGACTTGGAGTTTTACTTTTCAATACTTCCACTGTTTTTATTATTTATGTTGAAAAAAAAAAGAAATGATGAGATTAGTGCTAGTATAATCCTTGGGTTTTTAGTTTTGGTGCTTTGTTTGGTCATGTATCCGTTGCTGGAATATATATTTTTATTATATTCTGGAATGGGTCGTGACAGCTTGGTATCAGAGCTCTAGGTTAATAGATTCTGGAGTCTAGAGTGCTTGAGGCTTTGAGGTGAGAGTTAAGATAGGAGAGTGGTGAGTATATTCTGAATTATCGTGTGTGTCACTTTGACGCCCAGGCAACTACCTTGAAATCTAATTTGAAAAGCTCCTGATCAACATATTTTCAAATGGGAAGTCTTGTGAAGTTAATTGGAAAAGCATGATAATCGGAATACCGGGTCTAGGTTGTTAGGAAGTGTGAAGTTCAGACTTGATGGATGAGAGAGTATTGGGGTTTAAAGACCGTCGAATGGCATGGCTTGGCAAGTGAACAGGAAGGCTAAGGACACTTAGGTGTTGTATGATTATTGCACATTTTTATTATTTATGTTGTATTGTGTGCAATATGTATTGTTGAATTCTAAAGAATCTTTTCGTGTTCAAGAAAGTATAATGGAACACATAGAGGATCCAGCTTCCACTGGACCTGCAGAGGGGGAGGTGAATCAACCTCCTGCACCGGGGAACCCACCTCCAGCGGTGCCGGAGAATCGAGTAGAGGTAGCTATGGCTTAGTTCCTGGAGAACCAGGATGCATATATGCAGTGGCAGACTGCTCAGAGAGAGGGAGCAGCAGGAACCAGTTTGCTGGAGAGATTTCGTCGGATGTATCCGGCAGAGTTTGGTGGGGCAGTGTCTCCCACCTTAGCAGAAGAATGGCTAAAGGGAGTGAAAAGAGTATTGCGAGCTATGGTAGCATCTGATGAGCAGAAAGTCAATCTTTCGACTTTGAATCTGAAGGGCGAAGCCCTGATCTGGTGGGAAGCATATAGCCGTCAGCTTACCACAGTGAAGGATGGAGGAGTTCCTAGGGTTATCACATGGGACTTGTTTGTCAAGGGATTCAATGATCACTTTTATCCGGAGAGCTACCGGACTGAGCAGGAGAATGCTTTCTTGTATCTAAAACAGGGAGGTATGACTGTGGATGAGTATGAGATCAAGTTTGCTGCTTTGTCCCGTTATGCAGTGGAGCTGGTGAACACCGATGCAAAATGGTGTAAGAGGTTTCGTGGGGGATTGATTCCCCAGATTTGGACACGCTTGACTCAGTTCAGAGAGAAAGATTATGCTGATCTGGTAGAAATGGTCAGGATGACTGGGAAAGATGTTCAGTCTATGATGGAGCACCGAGCCAAGAAGGGGAAAACCATTGGCAGTTGGTCGGGGAAAGCTACCAGTGAGGGTGGCAATGCAAAAAGCAGTGATGGGAAGACTTTTTCTGGCAATGGGCACGATGGCTCCAAATATCAGAGGAATTGGCAGAGAGAGAAGAGCAGTCAGGGTGGTAGTCAGTTTTCAGGGACTAGTGTGCAGTCTGGAGACCGCAGTTGTTTCAGGTGTGGAGGAGAGGGTCACCTGGCTTGTGATTGTTCAGAAAAGAAGGGTGATAGACAGCCTGTGAAATGTTTTTCTTGTGGAGAGCCGGGACACAAATCATTTCAGTGCAACAAACCTCGTAGTGCTGCAGCTTCTTCAGTGGGCAGTGCACCAGTGGTTCAAGGCCATGGTCAGGGTGCTAATGTTGTTCTAGGCAGAGTTTTTGCAGTGACCCGTCAGGGGGCAGAGGCAGCACCAGATGTGGTTACAGGTACATTTCTTATATCGGGTTTTTATGCTCGAGTCCTTCTTGATTTTGGGTGCACTCATTCATTTATATCAGAATCTTTTAGCCGTATGCTTAATAAACCTTTAGTGGCCTTGCCTTATACGTTGGCTATATCTACACCTATGGGGAAGACTGTTAGAGTGAATATTCATTACCCAGATTGTGCTCTTGAAGTAGAGGGTCAGCGACTATCAGTAGATCTAGTGTCGTTGGCGATGACCGATTTTGATGTCATTCTGGGTATGGACTTCTTGTCAGATCACCATGCCTTGATCGATTGTTTGTCAAAAGAAGTTTTATTTATTATTCCTGATGAGGGAAGCATAAAAATTTGGGGCGAGAAGATGGTGGGAAAATCTTGCCTTATTTCTAGCATTCGTGCTAGAACTCTCTTGAGTAAAGGGTGTCAAGGCTATCTAGCCTACATTGTTGATGATCGGAAAGTGGAAGCAAGTGTTTCGGATATTTCTGTGGTGAGGGAGTTTGAAGATGTTTTTCCGGATGATTTGCCGGGAGTTGTTCCGGACAGAGAAATTGAGTTCACCATTGAGCTGTTGCCTGGGGTGAGCCCCATATCTATTGCGCCATACAGAATGGCACTGGCAGAACTATACGAGTTGAAAGTGCAGTTGAGGGAGTATTTGGACAAGGGCTTCATTCAGTCTAGTTCTTCACCGTGAGGTGCACCTGTACTTTTTGTGAAGAAGAAAGATGGCTCCATGAGAATGTGTATTGACTATCGGTAGCTGAATAGGGTGACTGTTAAAAACAAGTACCCTTTGCCCAGAATTGATGATCTGTTCGATCAGTTGCAAGGGGCAACTATTTTCTCGAAGATTGATTTGTGATCCGGGTACCATCAGTTAAAAATCAGAGACAGTGATGTACCGAAGACAGCTTTTTGTACTAGGTACGGACACTTTGAGTTTTTGGTTATGCCTTTTGGGCTTACTAATGCTCCTGTAGTTTTCATGGACTTGATGAATCGGGGTTTTCAACCCTATCTGGATTCTTTTGTGGTGGTCTTTATTGATGATATTCTTGTTTACTCTCGTTCTAAGGAGCAACACGAACATCATTTGAGGATTGTGTTGCAGACTTTGAAAGAGAAGAAGCTGTTTGGGAAGTTCAGTAAATGTGAATTCTCGTTGAAGAGTGTGGTTTTCTTGGGGCATGTGATATCTAGTGATGGCATCCGTGTAGATCCAAAAAAGATAGAGGCAGTGGTAAATTGGCCAGCACCATCTAGCGTGACTGAGATCAGGAGTTTTTTTGGTTTATCCGGATATTATCGTCGCTTTATTCGTGGTTTTTCTGAGATTGCCTTGCCTATAACGAAGCTGATTTGGAAGAATGTCAAATTTGTGTGGTCTGATGAATGCGAGAGGAGTTTTCGGATGCTGAAAGAAAAGTTGGTGACTGCTCTGGTATTGACAGTTCCTGAAGGTACCAATGATTTGGTAATCTATAGTGATGCATCGTTGCGTGGTCTGGGATGTGTTTTGATGCGGAGAGGGAAGGTTATTGCTTATGCTTCCCGTCAACTGAAGCGTAATGAGCTGAATTATCCTACCCATGATCTAGAGTTGGCAGGAGTGGTATTTGCTCTAAAGCAATGGCGGCATTATATTTATGGTGTGACGTGTGAGATTTACACTGATCATCAGAGTCTCAAGTATTTGTTCACCCAAAAAGAACTAAATTTGAGACAGAAGAGATGGCTGGAGTTGATAAAAGATTATGACTGTTCGATTCATTATCACCCAGGGAAGGCCAATGTTGTGGCCGATGCATTGAGTAGGAAGTCAGATGGAAGTTTGTCTTGTGTGAGATGTGCCAGAATTGAAAATTTTTGTGAAGTGAAGAAGCTGAATGCAGAGTTGGATTTGGATAGTGGAGAGGTGTTATTGGCTTGGTTTTCTGTGCGACCGACTTTTGTTGATCGTATTCTAGCAGAGCAGGATTCTGATGAGATGCTGAGGAAGAAGAAGAAGCAGATAGTTGAGGGTGTTGAGAGTGAGTTCAGGATTGGCAGTGATGGTATGCTTATGTTTGGGTAGAGGATGTGTGTTCCAGATATTCCTGAGTTGAACAATAGCATTCTAGAGGAAGCTCACTGTTCTACTTATGCCATGCATCCGGGTGGCAATAAGTTGTACCGAAATTTGCATGAAAAGTTGACATCACAGAGTTTGTGTCCAAGTGCTTGACTTGCCAGAGAGTAAAGGTGGAACATGAGAGGCCTGCAGGTTTGCTTCAAAATCTACCTGTACCTGAATGGAAATGGGAGCACGTGACTATGGACTTTGTTGTGGGATTGTCGCGCTGTAGATGGGGCTTTGATTCGATTTGGGTGGTTGTTGATAGGCTGACCAAATCGGCTCACTTTTTGCCGGTGTGTGTCACCTATACCACCGAAAGGTATGCCAGGCTATATATTGATAAGATTGTCAGATTGCATGGGGTTCCAGTGTCGATTGTTAGCGACAGGGATCCGAAGTTCACTTCGAGATTTTGGCAGAGTTTGCAGCAGGCGTTAGGAACCTCATTGAAGTTCAGTACGGCTTTCCATACGCAAATTGATGGTCAGTCGGAAAGAACTATCCAGATTTTAGAGGATATGTTACGTGGATGTGTTCTTGACTTCTGTGAAATTTGGGATGATTATCTACCATTGGCGGAGTTTGCTTATAATAATAGTTACCAGTCTAGTATTGGCATGGCACCCTATAAGGCACTGTATGGAAGGCGTTGTCGTACGCCTATTTGTTAGAGTGAGGTTGGGGAACGTCAGTTGTTGGGGCCCGAGTTGATTCAGCAGTCGGCCGATGGGGTAAAGTTGATTAGAGAAAGATTGAGGATAGCTCAGAGTCAGTAGAAGAGTTATGCTGACAATCGTCGCAGAGACTTGGAGTTTGTAGTGGGTGACCGAGTTTTCCTTCGAGTTTCACCTTGGAGGGGAGTTATCTGTTTCAGAGGCAAGGGGAAGTTAGCGCCCAGGTATTGTTGATACCCAAATTTTGACTCAGCCTCCAACTTATTCAGAAATCTGCAAAAATATCTGTTCAGAGATTAATGTGCACATCCGGGATGTTCGGACTCTTCGCGAGCAACACCGACGGTATCTAAAATTTTCAGCAACGGTGGACCGGCAGTGATAAAATGTTGAGGAACATTTACCTATCGTAGAATTTAAATCTGACGCTCCAGTCGAGACAAATTTCTGACGAACGGCACCGAAACCGCATCCGAACAGGCAGAATATCTGGGAACGAGCAAAATCCTGCATGCATAGTCAAAATCCCATTGTCAGATAGCATATTGACAGTGAATCAGTTCTCGAGAAGCAAGTATAAAAATTGAATCCGTCCGATCAAGATCCGGGATTTAATTAAGCATGAACGTCAGTCCATTCGGTTTTCCCCGCAGCTGACCAACAGTCTCGGAAATCAGTGAACGAATTTTGCACGGACCTTATCTTCAAAGTCTGACATTCCCTACGGAACAGATTTTCCAGAAGCCGAGCAGTCCAGAAGGTGCAACCCGCGCTTCTCACTTTATTTAAAGCGGCAGAGCCGTATTTCAGAGATTTTCCGGGAAGTGTCTGAATCAAGCCTGAGATATTTTCTATATTCCTGATCCAACTCAACGATCACGAATATCAAATTTATATTGTCAAAGTCAGAGTTCGTCAAGGGGCTGGCCAAGCGCAAACAGAAGCTTCGGACCAAGATTCAGAACTCCGGGATACTTTTGCAATTTTTAGATATTTTATTTTCATTTTCATTTATTTTTATTTATTTTTATCCCAAGAGATAAGGTCAACCCGACCCAAGAAGCTTCCCAAAAGATCTAAGCCATCACATGGGCCACGTGGCAGCCCATTGGGCCGATGTGCCCCAATGTCGCAACTATACTTGCGACATCTCTTTAATATAAATAGGAGACCTGCCCCTCAACAAAGAAGGATCCCACAAGTTGCTTACCCACTTCCAACTTCCAAACACTCTCAAAATTCGACAACCCACCAACCAAAAAACCTTCGGGTCTTTACCCTATTTCATTTTTCAACCGCATCTTTGCGAAGTATCTGAACCTCTGTATATTTTACATGGTAAATTTCCGTTTTGTCTCGATTATTCTTCGGAGACTCTTGGTAGCCTTCTAATCTATAGTTCGGCATTAGTCGATCGGCCTCGTCCGACACTATGCCTTACTATATTTTAAAGAAGTTATCTTAAGAATTTGTCTCCCGTAATTGTACAGATATAGCAATACAATTTGCTTTTATTTGTTAAATACTTGTCTTTTCTGCTTTCAAACCCATATCTGTTAAAGAATTCGTTACTTTATGTCTTTCTCCTCGTTAGAATTCGGCACATGCTTGGCTATGCAGGCTCCGCTGTCGCAAACGAAAAGAACATAAAAACGTCTTCTCCTTAAAATACCTGCCGTCTATCTCGGAGTATATCCAGCTCGGTTATATATGATATCTTAAAATTGTTGCCGTCTAGCTCGGAATATATCAAACTTGGTTATATATATGTACTTGCTGTCTAGCTCGGACTATATCCAGTTCGGTTTATATATATGATATCTTATACCCTTGTCCATACATACATATTACAGCATTCTATCTCTCTTCAGCGATTAACTTTCGCTTTCCCCAAAATACTTTCAAATAAAATTAAATTCCAGAATTCGTACTCTAGAGTGAAAGCTTGCAGTAGCTACTAGACTCGGATTTAAAGAATGCCTTGTGACTCGGCCTTGTCCGGAGCACTCGATATTCTGAGGGATTTTTCACACTTAACGAAAGTAACTCCCCTCCTCGTTTTTCAAAACACAGTCGAACCTCTGTCCGATTGAAAAATATGCAAAACATTTTAAAATGAAAACCAATTCCTTTATCCGTACTCTGAAGTGAAAGCTTGCAGTAGCTATCAGACTCGGATTAAAAGAATATCTTATGACTCGGATCCGTCCGGAGCATTTGACATCCTGTGAAATTTTCACTTTAAAAGCAAATGTTTTACAAAAACTCTTTCGGGGTCGAAGCTCTGTCCGACTCGAAAGTATAAAAATCAATTTCGCGGTCGAAGCCCTATCCGACCCAAAAACAGAAAATTCGTTTTTCATCGTCGAAGCTCTGTCCGACTGAAAAACAATAAAAAACACTTTAAAAGCCAAAAACTAAGTTCTTCGATCCGTACTCTGAAGTGAAAGCTTGCAGTAGCTATCAGACTCGGATTAAAAGAATGCTTTTTGACTCGGGTCATGCCAGATCATTTAATATTCTTTGGAGCTTCCAGAACAAAATAAAACAAGTTAAATATTTTAAAACCGGTCGAAGTTATGTCCGACCGTAAAATATAAAAATACTTTCCAAACACAGTCGGAATTCTGTCCGACTGTAGAAAAACATTTTCAGCCGAAGGTTCTGTCCAGCTCAAATTTATTTCTAAAACACAGTCGGAATTCTGTCCAACTGTAGAAAACCACTTTTCAGCCGAAGGTTCTGTCCGGCTCAAATTTATTTCCAAACACGGTCGGAATTCTGTTCGACTGTAGAAAACCCTTTTTCGCCGAAGTTCCGTCCGGCTCAAAAACATTTCTTTCTTAAATAAAAATCGGGCCGAAAGGCTGCCCGTAATTCTTTTACAAGTCAACCGGGCCGAAATCTACCCGTCAACAACTATTATTCATTTGTTATTTAAATTTCAATTCATTTAATTTATATCAGTAATAATTATTCATTTCTCTAGCTAAGAAAACAATTGATTTCGAATTAAGAAAAGATTTACTTTTGAAAATGAAAGTACCGAAAGGACGAGTGAGGTGCCTAACACCTTCCCCATTCGTAATTTAGTCTCCGAACTTCGAATTTCTGGTTCGCAGACACCTTTCCAAATAAAAAGACATTTTATTCAAATAAAATGACATCTTTTTTAAAATAAATTAGCGGTGACTTGGCACACCAAGAATAAAATGTCGAGTGGTGACTCCGAAATTTCCGAACCGGCACACTCAGACCGTCACCCATTTTTCCGACAAACCCCTTTTTTAAATAAATAATCCATCAGCCCAGATTCTCCCGTCCCGGAAAACGACTCCTCCCGAAGGGAGGGGACGAAGGGAGGACATGAAAATTTCCCGGCGCGACAGCTGGCGACTCCGCTGGGGACTTCGAGGATTTCGGCTTGCGAAACCTTTTTCAAAAATAATTTTTTTTCCGGAATTTCGAAATCAATCAATTCTTGGCTTATTATTACTGATTGCATCTTCTTTGTTTCTTTTCAGGGAAATTACAGGGCGCGTTGCTAAAATGCACAGGTTCTGTGCTTTTAAAAATTACTGCGCTGAAACTATTTATCTGCTTACCTTTTTTCGCTTACTGATAAACTGCAAAAAGGATTTCCCCTCATTTTTAAAAAAAATTCTTTTACGTTTTTCATACATCATTTGCATCATTTCCTGTTTTGGGTGGAGGTCATTACCGCCCAAAATGGACGAGTCCCTATCAACCTTTCGGGGGACCAACAGCAACCGTCGGTATCTTAAAAAGTCCGACGCAGAAATGTGGCACTCCAACCAAATCACCGAGTCTACGATGGTACCCTCACGGGGCCGGAGGTCTGAAGATTTGGGAACCATTAAACTTTCTCAACCAAACATAGCCACATGATGCATATAGTAAACCAATTATTGAGTCAAGCCAGAACCCTATTTACTATCTCAGGGCAATCATTTACATTCCGAGGGGAATCCTTATATACATACTTGTTAAAATGCCAAAATTTTCAAAAAAAAATCTTAGCGTCCTTAGGGATATTGGTCGAGATAGGACTGTGGACTTGTCATTTTTCAAAAATCTCCCTAGGGATTTACAAATCCGAGATCTTCCTCCAGACTCCATGTCCGAGATATATCCTGAATTTTAAATTTAAAAGGAAGTCCACATGTCTCCAATCATCCCTAAAGATCCTCTCTTACGCATATTTCTGCTCAGATGCTATAACCGTCAGCGTCTTTAGAAATATTGGTCAGAAATAGATTACGAACTCAGCATTATCTCCCAAAGATCTATAATTCAAGACCGTCCTACAGACTCCATGTCCGAGGCACGTCTTGAATTTTAAATCTTAAAGGAAGTCCGTAACATCTCCAATATTTCCAATGATATTTCCTTATATACTGATTCGAGCGTAGTGTTGCCATACAGGTAGACACTACCCGTCCAGATCTGTTATATAACAGTACAGTCGTACCTTTCATCCAAAAGATGGCAAGGAGACAGTTTTGTCCTCAGTGCGGCAACGAGCCGGAGTCAGCTTTCTGGGGCGATTTCGAAGCACTCCAGAGAGAGAATCAGGAACTACAAATTGCCAATCGTGCATTCCTTAGCCAACTCGTCCAATCTCAAGCTCCCCCACCGCAACCATTTGTCGGGAACAAGGATACCTATCCCTCATCATCTTCAAACCCATCTCCAAGCTATGACGGGCCATTCCATGCTCCTTCTCCATATCAAAAACCCAGAAATTCTAGTCCATATGAATCTCTCCCTTACCACTCGATGCAAGGTCAGCATCCCAGGCCTCGTAAGGTCTCCCTTCCGGGTCCAGCAAAAGGCCCGTTGCCAAACAGAAACTTCACTCCGTTGGAAATACCAATGGCCGAAGTGTTGTCCTTCCTAAGTTCTTCGGGGCACCTGAACCTCGCTCCTTCACGCCCTCTACCAAATCCTCTTCCCGCACACTTTCGGACGAACTTACGATGCGCTTTCCATTCCAACCAAATGGGCTACACCGTCGAAAATTACAGGACCCTCAAGCATAAGGTGCAAGACCTTATTGAAGCAGGGATCATAACCTCGGTGGAGGCTGACGCACCCTCGAATGCCACGATGGCAACTCCGAGTCTCGAAGACTTCCCATTCATGGTAACGCCCAAAGAGGAACAGGGAGATCTCGAAGAGGATTTGCTTGAATGACCGGCATGTTATAAACCGCCGCCATCACTCCTCATCACTAAAAACTGGGCGGTGCATCCGTTCCTCAAGCCCGCGTCTCTGGTAAACCGCGGCAACTTATGCATACTGTTTATTTTATGTTTCGTTTTCTATTACGAAATGTCAATAAATTGTACATTTGTATAATATATGTTCTGCTATCTTGTTACATCTGAATGGCAAGAAAAAGTTTCATATATTCTGCGCATTATCTTCTCTGATAAGTCACCAAATAACAAGCAAAACAAAATTTTTAAAACCGAATGTTCATCCTTTCAAACGAAAAATGATCGAACAAAATTTAACACATCGAGTGCACAATTGCAAAAACAAATCAGATCAGGATCCGATCCAAAGCTTACAAAACAACATTGAAGGCCCCGAGCCCAAACCCTACGGAGATCCATCTTAGCGATACTCCTAAAAATAGCTACCAAATAATCACAAAAACTCCTACCGGGGCAACTCCGTATTCCTTGGTTTATGGCTACAAAGCCATCTTCACTCTTGAGATTCAGGTCTCGTCACTCCGCATCATGATGGAGGCCGCAACGGATGATACAGAATGGGTCAGGGCCCGACATGATTAGTTGGCCCTCCTAGATGAAAAGAGACTAACAGTAGTCTATCATGTACAAAGCTATTAACGGAGAACCACAAAAGCTTCGACGACCGTAAGTTCTTCAGCAAGACAACTCGGTTTCGAAGCAGTTTCTCTCCGTTCAAGAAGAAGCAAACATGGAAATTTTCTCCCAACTATCAAAGGCCCTTCATAGTGGCCAAAGTATTATCAGGCAGAACCGTCATCCTCGAAGAAGCAGATGGTCTCGAGTTTTCCCTTTCAGACATACACGATCACTATCACGTCAAAGTTGCAACAAATTTACAGATTTCTGATCAGATTTAAAATTTTTATAAAGACATCATCTTCTTACTAAGATCCGATGCAATTTGAGTGAAGTAGCATTTCCACTCTTCCTTTCGAGGCTTCAATCACAATTCTCCTTTTCTTCTCTTATCTGAAAAAGTGCGATGCAAAAAATATATATATATATATATATTCAATATCATCACGACAATTCGATGATCAAAAGAAAATCGCTACCCCCTTACACAAATAAAAAGGGGGATTCTACAAAAGATCTCTCACCCTTTTCTGTCTGAACTCTTCAGCCTCTCCTCCTAAACGGAAGTGCTCACATTCGTTCAAAAGCATCGGAACTTAGTCGAGAAGCATATGCCTTGGCAAAGTTTAAAATCTCGATCATGGTCAAAAAATATCCAGCATAGTTAAAACCTAAGAAGGAAAACTATGGAAAAATAGAAAAGCCAGCATGGTTAAAACCCGAAAGGGGACCTTGGCAAAACAAATGGGATAAATCCTGTGTAGTCAAAACCCGAGAGGGGGCTGCAGCAAAAATGGATCAATCCAGTACGGTTAAAACTCGAGAGGGGACCGTGGTAAAATCGGACAAAAATAATAGGCATCCGGCGTAATCATCACCCGAAAGGGAATTACGGCAAAAATAGATAAAGAAAAAGCCAACAAATCACACACACACGAGATCATTCTCCCAAAACCAGCTAGACCGATAGAGCATATCTGGGTAACAGTTGAGGGCAGAACAAATGTCAGTATGATAACCGACCTTCCAAATAACAGTTTTCTCTGAGGATTCGGTTCAGTTCGGTCAAATGGTCCAACACTTCATGTGCTAAAAACTACAACATCATGTTCTTAGCAAAAGGATGAATCAGGGTTTCCGCCTTCGATCAATAGGTGAGGCCTTATTCGTTAAAATCATTTTGATTGATCAACCTGAATAAGGTATCAATTGCTCTTATCAGAGATTTTTAGATATTTATGAATATGTCACTGCTCATTTGATACTGATTACAAGTAGTAGAATGCGTATTCATACATAAGAAACGATATGACATTGTTCTACAAAAAGAAAAGAAACAACAAAAAAGGGCTAACTAACACAAAGTACCTTGCTACAAAAAGAAGAACAAAAAGGGCTAACTATACATAGTGTCCTGCTGGAAAAAAAATCAAATGCTATACTATCAAGTTGCGAAAAAAACTGTGTCTGTGCTGCAAATACATCAGACATCCCTGCTCCCGCCACCGCCTTGCCGTCCTCGGCGTCTGGGTCTCCTGTCCACTAAACTTCTCGGGGGATCTAGAGGAGCCTGAAAACAGCAAAATAAATCCATTAGAAAGACAGAAGTAGACAGTAAAATAGGTCTACAATAGATCTATGAAATCAAAGACAAAAAGTAAACTACTATGTTTACGTACCTCGGCGGGAGGAAACTGTGGGCCCAATGGTGCTGCTCTCTACTGCTCCAGCCATCGCTGGAAGTCCTGAAACAGTCTCTAATTCTCCTCGTCTGAGATGGGCTGGGAAGTCTGGTCTCTGCGATCAGCACCCCTCATCATCTGAAAGAATCGATCATGCTCAGCGTCGATCGATCGTCCTCCTCTAACCTGGGTCGTGGTGGTGAAGCGGCCAATGGATACACTCCGAAACCAGGTAGTGTAATCCCCCGTCCTCATGAACACAGCTACGTCAAAATCTCCCATAATCGGAGACCAATCCTGCCCAAACGTGGTAGTACGCGGGCACCTGGGGATCTGTACCTCTCCCGTCGTCTGTCGCCAACAGTGGTCGCCCATATATAGCTCCCAGGAGGTATAAGAAAAGAAAGTGCACCGCCGAGATGAAAGATATATCTCGTGTGCATAAGTCTCCCACTCAGTCATGAAATGAAATGGCTGCCAAGTGATGTCCTCTGGCGTGACAAGCTCTAACTGAGAGCGGAGTGTCACGAAATCCAGTAAATCGACAGAACGCGTAGAAGGACGCGGCCACATCTGGGCCCTCGGAACGAAATACTCCATGCCAGTAGAATGGGGACGCCCCACGCTTATATGCTCAAACGACCATCATAGAAGAAAGGGCCAAAACCCTAGCTATGTCAGTGTCGGGCAACTGACTCTCCTATGCATCGCCTGGAGGAATGAAGAAAATGTGAAAGAACCCCAATCGAAGAGGGCACCGTCTGGGAAGTCTACTATCCTGACGTAAGAAACAGAAAACAAGGTGCCGTTGTTGCATAGAAAGCACGACACCAGCAGATACAAGAGTAAACGACGCTGCCGCTGGAGCAACTCCAAGCCGTCGTACTCTAAGGCGTAGAAGAAATCGCCGGCTCTCAGCACAGAACCCGGGATCCGTCTCCCGTTCAACTCATGAGGACGAATTCCCAGCACCCTCTCTGCATCAATAACGGTCCCCTCCGTCCTCTGGACAGGGTCCCATCTAAATCTGAGACCTGTGATGACTGCCCACTCAAAAGGGGTAACACCTAACTCGCAGTCTCCCAAATGCAATGTGTTGGTCTCGCTGAACCAACGCTCGGTCAGGGCTCGAATTAGTGTATGCTTGGTGCGAAATGGGGGGATGGTCAGAAAATTGCCAAAGCCCTGCTCCACCAGAAAATTCCTATATACGAGGTGTGCATCATTGCACACCTCTACTGCCTGATACCATGCTCCGCGAAAAGTCCTCTCAGATGGAACTGGCCGTGCGCGTAAATAAATCGAAGGATGTGACCGAAGCTGAGTCAGAAGCGGTGTATCACGAACACTCAAGCTGGCCTCTCGGAGCTCCTCGGGAACCATCGTCCCTCTCAACTGACACCCCACACCATCTGGGGAAAAAGCCTCAAAGTAGCCAAACCTGGTCGCCTCCACAGGGCCAGCGGCCATCGCAAAGTCAAAATCATCAACGCCAAAGGGAAGCTCCTCCCCCTCTTCCTCCTCTGCCAGTACGGAAGGCCCAGCCTCGTCTGCAGGTCTGGAAGGTCCAGCCTCATCAGCAGGCTCCTTCCCCAGTCGATGTCGAGAAGTCATCCTGCAAAGCAAAGGTGCAAATTATTAGAATCCTGCAAGTCAAGCGACTCAAGTTCAGGTAACAAATATTTGCAAATCCTACAGGTACAACCGTTCGGTAATTTCTTCCTATGATTATCGATGCGATTAAATTTTTCGAACCTACAGTAGTATCTACTTATGACTACAGGTTTGCATTTTCAGGGAATCTTAGTGGTATCTACCTACGGCCACAGATTTATATTTCAAACCTACAGTAATACCTACTTAGGATTACGGGTTTGCATTTCAAAACCTACAGTGATATCCGCCTAGGACTACAGGTTTACATTCCAAAACTTACACCGGCAACTACCTAGGGCCACATACATATTCAAAAATCTAGCTAGCACCTTGTTGAGGCTACGAGTTTACAGTGCAACCCAATGTTATCTTTTTACGATCA
>NMUG010002361.1:0-16112 GCA_002855965.1 Monotropa hypopitys | reverse complement strand
TTTGCAATTTAGAAATAAGAGCTACTTAATTATAATTTATAAAATATCTATCTTCATATAAATTTTCAAACTTTTGCAAACTTTGTGCAATTAAAAGGTTTCAAATGTTTTGAAAACTACAAAAATGGTAGAGGTGTTGTATAAACTACATGTAAACCCTAAAATTTTATCATTTTACCATTGGGGTTTGCATGTAGTTTATGGAGTGAGTTTATGGTTTATTGTTTAGGGTTCACTGATGTGATTTAGGATTTGCATGGTATTGAGAGAGAGAGAGATTAGGGTGTTGCCTGTTTATGGTATATGGTTTGTGCGCTTTGTAGAAAGATAGTTGGGTGTTTATGGGATTTTATGGAGTTAAGATTTTAGAGAGAGAGTTTAGGGCTTAGGATTGACTATTTAAGAATTACGGAGACAAATTAGGGTTTGTATAGCTTTTAGAGAGAGAGAGTATAGCAATTTCGGGGTCGCGGTATAGTGTCAACGTGTCTTCTAGAAAGATAGTGTCACACTTTTGAAAATTTAAATAAATTTTCCTTGTTAATTCCGGGCAATTTATGTGTTTTCCATAAATTTCTTGATTTTAATCTCAAATTTATTGAATTTAAGCCCCCCTCGAGACCCATCTTTAGATTTAAAAGGTGTTTGGGAGGTTTAAGAGAGTGTTCGGGAGTACCAATTGATGTTTGGGGCCTTGCCATGTGCATCCAACAAGCCCCATTTCGATATAGGTGGACCCCTTCTCCCTCTCCATTTTGATATAGGGACTGTCTGCCCCCTTCCCTCACCCTTGCAGTTTGATATGTTACCTCCCCTTGCAATGCTGCATATCAAAAAGCAAGGCATTTCGATATGCCCCTCAAGCCTTTTGCATTTCGATATAGGGTGGTCCCTCCCCCTCTTGCATTTCGAAATGTAATAGGACTGTCTCCCCATTTGTGTGCATTTTGATATGCATTCTTTGTGCATATTGATATGTTATTGTTATGTTACCCCTCCCTTTGCTGTATTTCAATATATACCGTAAGGTGTATATCAAAATGTAAGGGGTTTGACTAGCCATAGATAGGTGTATTTCGATATACACTCTGGAGTGTATATCGAAATACAAAGTCTCTGGCCAACTCCCCAGCTTTGTGCATATTGATATATACTTAGTGTATATCGATATGTAGTCCGTTAAGGGTAGTTTCGAGATTGAACATTTGGGATGATATATATACTCATTTTATCCTAACCCTACATTATTACACTCACATATACACTCCCTAAAGAACCTCACTCATCTCTCTCTTCTCCCTCCCATATCCCACATCTCCCCCTTTCTCTCCCCTTTCTCTCTTCTCTCTATCCCAATCTACAACAACTAGAGTCAAACTGCCTTCATTAACATTGATCATGTGCTCATCCTCTACGCAGCCATGTCCTTGGATAGTCCATGGGAGCACAAACCATCACCTAGGGTTCAAGGCTTCATCTCTTTCGGTAGAGTTTTCTATCCCTATAGTTTTGTAATTTTGGTATTATTGCTCCCCTCTAAATTACTTGATGAAAACATGTATTCCACGAAATTCATTGTATGGGTTGGGTATAATATTTAAATCCTTGGGTTCTTGAGTCACTTTATATTTCCTCGTGTTCCCAATGGGTTCAACTTATAGATCTCCAAACTATTTTGAAAAAAGCCCTAATTTTTGTAGAAACCCCAGGTTTTCTAAACTATGAGTAAATTGGGAAAAAGTATTGATTCACTTATTAGTATCGTGTATAGGGGTCTAGGAAATATTTTGATTCCTTGGAATCAATAAATTGGAAAATTACATGTAAACTCATGTTTTGGGTCAATATGTATAATGAGGAGGTATTTACCCCAATTGGAATAAGAATTTGAGGAATAGATAAAATGGCATAAAACTTGGAAGATTATGTAATACCCTCAAATTTTGAAATCATTTTTTTTATTTTTAAATAGAGGCACAAGAGCATGGAAAGCAACTACGAATAAAAATAACAATCATTCCCATCACAAGCATGAAATGTAAATGATAGTTCCAATCCACGCATAGCAGTACAAATAAATATTACAAGTCTGGGTGTTAAATTAAAAATATGACAAATGTGGAAATGAAAGTACAATGCTCACACAATGAGCTAGGACCCCAATAATCTTCTACCAAGCTCAGATCTCCACTCAAGATAACCCAAAGGCTCCTTCCCTAAAAATAGAGAGGGTCATGCAATACCTAGTAGAGAAATCTAAACAATTAATATATATATAGTTGCTAAACACAATGAATAAGTAAATGATGCATGCATGAGGATTTAATAAGATATCAAAGGAGAATTCAATCGAGCATTAAGGTAATGTTCCATGATTCACAATTTTATCAAATGCCAAGTGTTTATTTCCAATTTGCTCCTTATCGATATAAGGGTATCAGAACAATCAATATAGAGTTTTGGCTAAATTCTGTGATAGTAGTTCAAAGAATAATTAATCGATATTTCCTTGTATTCCCTGACTCGTCGGGAGGGTCCAGACAAACTCCCATTACACAATGTCGTGAGTGCTCCAATTATCCCCTCAAGGTACAATTACTCATAATAATAACCAACTCATGATTCTAGAACCAACATTCCCAATTTCCAGTTAAGGGCCGAAGGCCTAAATTTTAACTTTAAACATAGGTTCCAACATCTCATTTTACAACATATCATGTCAATTTAATGAAACAATGTTCAATTTATGTTTTTCCCAAATTTTGTGCGACAAGTCAAAACAAGGGTTTAGTGAATTTAGGGCTTTTCGAATCAATCAACGGGAACAACAAATTTGTTAGTATTTTTAGTGTTGGACATTTTCCGGGTCGAATATTCTAATTTGTTTGTCTTGCGCTTTATTCAAATTAATTCATTATAGTTATTTAATTTAATAAATTATGTTTAGCAAATCAATTTAATGCTTTATATTTTATTTAATGTTTCTAACATTATTATAAATTCTATTCATTTTAATTCTTAATTTAATTGCAGGCCAAAACAATTAGCCCAAATGAATTCTAGAAGTCCAACCCATGGCCCGAGAACCAAGTCTAGAATCAAGTCACTCGAGCGACTTGGTCCCGCTCGAGCGAAATTGGCAGGGGCAATTTTTGCTTGCGCAAAATGTTGACATGGGTAATTCGATCCACACAATTCCTAAACTGATTAGTTTCTAATTTGAAATCAACCATAGATACGGCATATATCCAATAGGCAATTTCCAAAATCAAATCTACGGCAAATTAATTGAATGGGTTTCCAAAGGTTTCCGAAATCAATCGCAGGAGAAGAATTTCTATCCAAATTGAATTCATTAGAAGCTGGGTTTCACAAAGGTTCCGAAATCAACTTCAATTGTAGTATACGTTCAAGATGGGTTTCCTTCTGCAATTGATTTGTTCCCAAAAATAGAGATTCAAATCACAACATCGATTCACTCACTAAGGGGCTCGATCAACATCTTCCCAAAAATCATCCCATGTAGAACCCGTTCTCATTAATTAAGCCTAATCTTTAAATTAAGATAATTAAAATCATTAGAATAAATTAATAAAAATTATCCAAAATACTTCCAAAAGTCTTAAAATATTAAAATAGAATTTTAGGAATTTTCTAGGAATTTTCGGGGTCAAAAATAAAATAAAACCAAAAATCTAGAGAAAATGCTCTAGATACCGGTATCTTGGAAGCCCAAGATACCGTTATCTTAAGCTTCCAAACCTGCTGTAGATACATCCAAGCGGAGAAGATGAAGGGGCATATTCATGTATGCGTATTGTATCGATTTCTCTATCTGTGTATCATTTCCAAGGAGTTTTGAAAGTCCAAAAAATCATAAATCTTGAGTGGGAAATCGTTCTTGGCTCTAAATATATATTCAAAGGTTTGAGAATACTCAGAAAACTAAAAAACGTCCCCAAACCCTTCTCCTCCCAAATTCGTCTCTGTGAGAGTGAGTGATCCTAATTGAAGGCTTGAAGAGTGTTGCTAAGGGTCTATTTTAGTCTCTGCTCATGTTGGTTTGGAAGAATTCGTCCGAGAAGAAAAGTTCCAGAAAAATCCCCCTCTTCGTCAAATTTGTTTTATTTAAATTCACCATCCAAACGAGGTATTTCTCAGAATCTATCCCATGTATTAAATTCTATTCATTCTTAGGGTCTTATAGCATTTTAAATCATCAAATTTAGTTAAGTTTTGGTCAAATTCGAAGTCACAGAACCACCATTATTGTCTTCTTAAATTTCTACAGAAAGCTTTAGATACCGATATCTAGGTTTTCCTAGATATCGATATCTTAGTCTTAAAGCCTTGCGATATCTTGAGTTTTCAAAAACCGATATCTTGGTTTTTCCTTAGATATCGCTATCTTAACACCTAAGATACCGATATCTTAGGCTGTGTAGTCCGCGGTATCTTCAGAACCTTAGAAACCGATATCTTGATATTCCTTAGAAACTGGTACCTTGTTTTCCTCAGAAACCGATATCTTGTGCAGACTGTAGAAACCGATATCTTCATCCAAGATACCGACATCTTCATAAAACTCCAGAAACCGATATCTTCAGTTTATCAAACCGGTATCTTGTAAAACCCTAGATACCGATATCTTAGTACCTAAGATACCGATATCTAGGCGATTTTCCAAAAATGACAGATTTGTAATTTTGAACAGATAATGCTGAAAATATAGAAAATCATGCAATTATTGAAAAATAGAATATTGTATAAATTAAATGTTTCATTTTTTAATTTAAGAATATTGTTAAATAGGTTCGGATCCATCACCGTCCGGAGCCATTGATAAAGGGAAAAACATTGCTTGAAACCACTGTAAGTATATTTTAAGAACTCTATAAATAAGATAGTAAATTAAATAAAAGACATTTTCTACCAAATCATAAAAAAGGAAAGGGTTTTTGTGAAAATTGTCACTTATGGGAATAATGTGGAAAAATAGAAAAGTATGGAAATGATGTTCATTTATGATATTGAGAAAGATGGTAAGAAAGAGGAAATACAGAAAATGGTTTTCATTTTATACTTCAAAAAGTATTTTGACAGAGCTATTGTACTTATATAGCCTTGAAACCTACCTCGGGATTTATGTCGAGGAGTTTGTTACTGGCCTAAATTGGCATGGAGATACAGTTATATATATATATATATGCACCTGTAGGTTTGGGTGCTAGTACCTTACCGCTGGGAGGTGGAGCGGCCCCCAAAACTCATGACTTGTGTATTCATCATACATGTTTATTTGGGCGACAGATCTGGAAATAACGATGGTCAGCGGATTTGAATGACCCTTGGCTATACTAGTATTTTATATTATATAAGTGGAAAGAATGAAGGAAAAAGGAAAGATGTGAAAAAGATCCCTTATTCGATCTCGTGATAGTTGGATCAATATTAGATCCAGGAAATGTGGAAACGTGAAAGTTATGGAAAACCACATATTATTAACATATAAGAGGAAAAAAGTTTTGGAAAGTGGAAAAACAACATTTATCACTTCTTTTGATGAAAAATCTTCACTTGTACAGATTTTGGAAAGAAAAGAACATTATCTTTTGAAAAAGGAGAAATTGTAAGAAAAAGGAAAAGTGATTGAAAAATATAAAGAGTTTTGTCACACATTTACTTCATATTTATTCTGTTCTTTTATATATTCACCACGTCATCGTGCTGACGTGTTTTTACACGCTCTTTAGGTGACAGCTGTTAGAGTTCCACCTTTCCAGTTGCACGGTTGTCAGAGGTTCTTTACAGTTACAGTTTCCGCTGGTAGATGTTGTCTTAGATAACAACCAAAATAAATCTGCACAAGGCAACCACGTAACCTAGCTACTGCTCACATAATCTACCAGCAAAGGACAAACTACATAAAAGAGACTAAACACAAAACATAGTCAGCCCAAACACTAAAAGAAAACTAAAAAAAAAATAATACAGCTGCCATCCAAACTACACAGCAAGCAAAACAAACCCTAACCGCCTCGTTGTCCAGCTGCAACCCTAGCCGCCCCTAACCACTGAACTCCACTGCAATGCCGCTCTACCTGTACACCTTCCCACCTCGCTGCCACCCGCCCAACAAAGCACTTAAACCTCGTCCAAACTCCGTCACCACCCCCGCCGCCCAGATCCTCGCCCTGCATCGCTACCTCCTCCCCACGAAAACAGTCGCCGCCTTTGATGCCACTCGCTACAAAACCAGCAGCTGCCACCACGGGGAACACTGCCTAGCCTGCGAACACCCCTCGCCTCCACCCTCTACTCCTTTCGACATCCTCCCCGAACAAGCCTCTTGCTGCACTCGTGAAAGAGAAGACACCGCAAAATACTCACAGCCACCCAACCGCTTCATCCCACGTCCTCGCCATCAACCATCTGCCAGATTCAGGGACCCGCCACTTCCTTCACGACCCGCCTGACTCCGCCACTACAAACCCCAGATCTACCTCTACAGACCTCAACTACTGCCCTTATACCTCGCCGCCTCCCCCCTACTAGAATAAACTACCGTACCTTCGAATCTCCAAAACCAGCTCCTTCACCTCGCCTCCTCTTGTGTACGAGGATAAGCTGCCAAACCTTTGAAACTCCAAAGCTCCGCCCGACCGCCTCACTGCCCGCTACTCATAACAGAAGAAAGAAAACCCACCCTAAAGCAAAACATTGGGGTTTGGACACAAAAAATTTCGACGGGGAGTGCATTCTCTCTATTCCTAGAGAGAAGCTCTCAACCCTGGATAAAGGGATTCTTGTGAGAGACATTGTTACAGTGAAAAGATCGATACTCATCGGGGTTTCCTGTCACATTCGGAAAATTTAATTATTTTCCATTCGTTCAAAAAAAATAATAATAATGATCAAATCTATTTTTTTTGATTTAATCTTGTGTCGTTCAATTCCCTACGGCTCGTATTTTGTTCTATCGATCCAATTTGAGTGAGGCAAGTCTTGAATTGTGAGGTTCTGTGTTTTGATCACGAACAAGTTGTCGTGGTGGATTTTGGGTCGCGTATTGGCTCTCGGGTTTTGTTCGAAAGTTGTGGTAACACTTGATTTTATTTTAGTTAATTAAACAAAGTAAATAAATTTAATTAAAATAAAAAAAATAGAAAATGAAGATCGGGACTCCCAGACCCTTTATTCCCCAAACTCCTGTAACCAAAAAATAAAAGAGAGAACCCTACCTCCCTCCCGTAAATCGCAGCTGCCACATCCCGATTCCCTCTCCCCTCTCTCACCCTGCCGGCCACCTCTCTCCCCGCCGTCCCATTTCCCACCGTCCGAGCACTCCCCTCCGCCCCTCCTCTCTACGCGGCGATCTCCCCCTCCCCTCCACTGACCTGTTCTCTCTCTCCCTCTCTACCTACGGTTCTTCTCTCCCTCCTCTCCTCCTCCACGCACACACAGTCAGGTGTGGTGGTGGTAGCTCTGCGAGGATGGCAGCCATGGGTGGTGGCGCCGGGTAGCGGCGAGTTGCGGTGCTGGTGGTCGCAGGTGGTGGCGTGAGGGATAGTTCGGTGAGTCTACAATTGATTTCCAGCCGTGGTTCGGTGATTCACAGTGATTGTATGTGCGGCAGTGGCAAATTTGGTGGTGGTGTTGACGTGCGCGGTGGAGATAACAGTGTTCTGAAGTGCAGCGAGGTATAGTTAAGGATGTACAAGCAGTGTCGCACGACGATTGAGCGTCGCATCAGTGGGTAAGTCTCTGTTGCTCTTCGTTCAGTGTTTTAAATCGTTTGTCGTTCGATTAGTAACTGTTTGTCAGATTTTAGGTGTCAGCCTTAGCGAGCGATAGAAATCAGTGGCGCGCGATGTTTAGGGCTTTGGCCACCGCTTGTGGTCGCATCGGCAGGTATACCTCACACTCTTTTAAATTGTCGTAAAAATCGTAGTTGGTAATTCATGTAAGTAGGAGGTGTGATATTGTTGAGTTCATGTCTTGTTTGTTGTTGTTTGCGCCTTAGTGCGGTTGTCCTATTTTGAACAGGTTCATGCCCGAATTTCTAGCAAATTCCTTGTCGGCAATTATTTTAGACATTCTAATCGAGGTAGAATTTTCTATCCCTCTCGTTTGTGCTTTTGGTGGTGTACCACCTTCTCGTTCCTTTTATAAAATTCTGTCAAGTCTCCTATATTCACAAAAAATTGGTATCAAAGTGTTTTCGTTCACCTAGAGTGGTCGCATTGAGTTTTGTCCAGGGTCGTTATGTTTTTCCCTAGGACGTTAATTGTTTGATTCCACGTTCGATTGTGAAAAACCCCTAATTCTTATAAAAATCTGTCGTTGTCGTTTTATGAAATCAAATTGGGGATTTTGGTTTGTTGTGGACGTTCTCAGATAGTTTATGGGTCAAATGGTACTTTGACATGTTTTTGGAAATGAATCGAACAAATGGAATGTTTTGTGAATGAACGAAAGTATTTTGGAAATACGGAACGATTTGTGAACGAATGACACATTTTGTGAAATGAACGGAAATGTTTTGGAAATGGACGTTTTGGAATAAACGGAAATGTTTTGGAAAGAACGAAATGAAAGTCACATTTTTGGTTGATACATTGACTAGGAGGTGTTGCCCTAGGTCACACGAAATGATTGAAAGAAATGGTAAAATGTGACACATGGCTCTTTACGAGGATTGAATTGTATAGTGGGATTGGCTCACCGACTCTTCGGAGGATTGAGGATTATCAAGTGCTTTTTATTCAGGTTGAGGCCTTGGGATGTACCGAAAGGGGTCTCCCACGACATTGCGCAATGGGGGTAGTACTAAACCCTCCCGACGGACGGGGAATCGAGGAATAGACGTGTAGAGGACTGATCCCCTCTATGAACGGAATGGCAAGCACTATTGAGAATACCTGATGGTTTAATATTTGCCTTGCTCCTACTAGAAGGCATGGAAATAGAACACATGTGACACTTGGAACAAAAAGGGAATTGGAATACATTCGAAATACGGAAAATGAGTCTTTTACTTAGTGTGAGTCGACACTTGACACATTTTCCTGTTGGCCTTGTCTAGACAGTTTCTTTTAGAAAAGATCAGTACGAGTACTCTTCTCCCGAGTCTTGGTTAGACACGATACTTTACTACTTCTCTTTACTACGAATCAGATATAGAGTTTTGAAAGAAAAAGAAATGTTTTAAAAATAATGAGATCCATAGCATTGCATATCTACATTCTTTGCACTGTCACACATGTGCATCCCAATAGTATAGACGGTAGGAGATGGATTATCTCTACCAGGCGGTCGTGCCTGACCCTCTACTTTTGTAGGACTTACCACTTGGACTTGGAGCCGCTGGATCCTTCACCAAAGTTGAGTCTGGACCGGACAATAGTGATAGGTTGTCGTTACTTTCAGTGTTGTACTTTCCTTTCTTTACTGCTAGCCGCGTTGTACAGGATTAACTTATAAAATCCTATTTTGGTCTTTCTCTTTTATTTGGGGCACTGTTGTACAGGGTTGTGTTATAAAACCCTTTTTGCCTCTTTTCAGTTGTACTTCATTTCATAGTAAGCATATGATGTAATAAGTAGTGTAATGAGTAGTGTGTGTGTGTGTGTGGTAGATAGCTCTTACCCTTTTTGTATGGATACTCGTTACCTACTTCTAACACTTCTAAAAAAATATGTCTCAAATTTTGGGAGTGTTACAGTTGGTATCAAAGCGCTCGTTCCGACTTACCTAGGTCTTTGGGTGAGACTTTAGTCTCAATGAGCGCACCATTTCTTTTGTATAGCTCTGAGGAATTGCATTAGGGTGCATGGCATGTGTATCTAGGCATTGAATGTGTGTGCATTGCATGGATCTCATTAAACAACAAATTTTTATAACTCGAAATAACAAAATGGTTTCGAAATTCGTGGTGTCCACTCTTTCGAGTTGTTTTGTTGTTGCTCTTTTAGGATTTTGAGTAAAATCCTGTCTTGTTGAGGTGGCTTTCGGGCCTGTCTTGGCATTTGTTAAAGGATCTTGTCGATGTCGGACTTATGTATTCCGGTTACATCCTCTTGTTGGTAGTGTTATCACCTATTCTATCGTGGTGAACTGTTTCAAGTTCCTATTTCTTAGAGCACGAATGAGTTCATTTGCTGGCTCTTGTGACGATTTGGCTTCTTGTTACTCGATATCGGTCATTGATAGTTATAGTTATGGCTTGTCGAGCCTATTCCTTCGTAGGAAGCGAACCTTTGTTGTTGTTGTCGTGGCTTTTAAGCCTATCTCTTGCAGCGGATGTTGGACTTTGTGACGGTTTGTCGATGGATTCTTGTATGCTATCCCAGTGAGAATGAAAATTCTGCGTGCGATTGGTTAATTGTCTCTTGAGTTCTCTCTCTTGTGATTCCGGATGAACTTCTCGTGCGATGTTCAAGAATGTAGTTCTTCTTAACGTTAGTGATTGGATAATCGTTCTTTGCGGCTGAAAAATGGTAGTGCTTTTGCGAGTGAGCCTCGAATTCTATTTCCCTTCTGGACGTTGATCTTTAGAGTTTGTCGTTTGCCCTGTTAGCTTCGATTGTTTCCTGGTGGTTGAGTTTTGGCTCCCATTTCAATTGCGTGGTTGGCTTCTTGTTCGATAGCCTAGTTGTTGATGATTGTTCGCTCTTGGGATTGATTTGATCTCCCTGTCTTGTTTCGTTTCTTGTGTAAGTTGTAGAACCTTAGAATGATCTCGTTTGCGGGATGGTGATGGTGATCGCTTCTCGAAGTGTTAGCACTTGGGTATAGTGTAGTTGTGACCTCTTTGGAAAGTGAGAATATCTCGGTGTGGTAAAATCTTTTCATTTCAGAATTGCGCGTGACTCACTTGGGATGTGAAGTATTTTTGGGTTAGTAGGTTCTCCTTGCGGACTAGTACCAATTGGTTAGTGACGATAGTACTTTGTACTTATTGGATGCGAGAATTGATCTTGGTTTATGGTTTGAAGTTCTTTGAGGATTTGTGTTAAACTTATTGCCTTGCGGTTGCAATACTTCTTGGTTGATTGAGAAGGATGAAAGAGTTTAAGTGTGATATCTTATTCTTGTGGTAACCCTAAGTTGTGATTTGAAGTCTTATGAGATGGACTGAGTTATGTAGGTCCACTGATGGTTAGGTGGTTACTTGATCAAGCCTTTTGTGTCAGTGATTGAGTTGTTTGGTTAATCGGATTGTGGAACAACTTGAGAAATAGTCTTGTGCTGAGATTGTTTTAATTGGTTAATGGGCTTGTTGTGTGAATTGAGTGTTAGACCTTCTTTTGAGGTGCCTTGGTGTTCATCATTGTGTTATCGTTGTTATAGTTGTATTGTGAATTGGGAAAGTGATTTGAGGATTTTAGTTCTCTTTTGATGTTTTAGAGTGATAGTGCGTATATGACTATCTTGTGATTCTTCCTAGAAGCAACATTTGGATTTTTGCTTTGTTAGATGATAATGTGAATAGTAAATGATTTTGGATTAAGAGATAGAAGTGTAGTGACCTTGTTTGGTTACTTGGAATTTAGAACGCGGATTTGATTTGAAGTCATTATTTTGGTAGAAATAGGTGGTTTGGGTTGATGACCTGAGGTGTCATGTGTCTTATATGATAATTGGAGACGAGAATAGAGTTTGGTTCTCATTTGGGCATAAGGTTATAGAAGGTGATCTGTGTTTGCGTAATCCTCTTGACTTTGTCTTGGCAGTGATGTGTTGTTCGTCTCGCGCGTAGTGATTTTATTACTTCGTAGAACTTGTCGTCAAGAATCGTATCCCTGTTTCGTGCACTCTTATCTCGTGGGTTTCCTTCTTACGTTTGTTCGCCATGTCTTCGTGCGAATCCGAATTGTTGTCGTATCCGTTGGCGCCGTGTCCTTTTGCGTTTGGACACTTCTGTTCTACGATGTTGTCTCTCCTTGGAAATTGTTTGAGAGTGTGTTATGGGATTGGTTTGTGTTTGGTGTGATCAGTGAGATGAGTTCACTTTTGCGTTGTACAGTTGTGTTTCGAGTGTTGGAATAGAATGCATGTGTTTCTTTGAAGTCGACTGTGCCGACTTATTTTGTGGTGATGTTTGGCATGACCGATGTGCGTAGTCCGTGTCATATGGTGTAGGAATGAAAATGATGGATTGTTTTGAGAAGGTGACTGGCCAGCACATCTCAAATCAAACTTCATAGTCATTCTGGTACCGCTTTAGGTGTGTGCGGGTTAGTTTGTGAGATTTTGACTATTCGGTTCTTCTTTTGGTGGCGTTGTGTTCGTTTGATGTGAGTCGGGTGGCACAGTTGTTGTGTGACCATCCATTATGGGTTGTCTTGTTGTCAAATTCTGCGTTATATCGGTTGGATTGTTCCTACCTTGTTCGGAAATCTTTTCGGAGTCATTTTGCACGCTCGTGGTGTTAAAGTTGTTGTGGGATTTTTTGCAATAGTCGAAAATCACTCTTTTATTTTTCTAAAATTTTTAGAAAAATATTTGGAAAGTTTGGAGTACCCGTATCGTGTCCGTACCGTGTCCGCGTATCGGTACCGTATCGGCATATCCTAGGCGTATCCTTGCCGTGTCGGCGTATCCTAGGCGTATCCTTGCCGTGTTGGCATATCCTAGGTGTATCCTTGCCGTGTCGGCGTGTCCTAGGCATATTTTTGGTGTGTCGACATATCCACACCATATCCTTCGCGTGTCGGCGTATCCGCACCGTATCCCCTCGTATCTGTGACATTTCGATACTCAGAAATTTTCCCGGCATGTCCACATTGTATCGTGGTATATCCTAAAATTTTCTGGAATTTTTTGGAATTTTTCGGGGCAAAGCTCTTGCGGTTTGACCTCCGTGTCGTGTTCTTGTTCAAGAAGATGCGTTTCTAGCTTGTTTGTTTGTTTTGGGAACTTATGGTTGTGTGAAGACCATTTCGTTGGAAACTCTTGATTCTCTCTAGGGCGATGTTGTTTGTGTAATACCATTCTTCTTCGGCATGTTGTTTGCAGCGTACTACTTACCTTGCGGCATATTGCGCGTTTAAGAAAGTTGGTGGTTTGTTCAGTTTTCAGTTGTTGTTGAGCGCTGTTTGGATGAAATTGTTGTCAATTGCGGACCTCTTTTGCGTAGTTGTTCGTTGGTGGAGTTGTTTCGATTGAAAACCTCCTCGTTGTTGTTGTCGGTTCTCTTTACGAACACATCCAAGTATTCAGTGCTTTTGGACGTTATCCTCCTCTTCGTGGCGTGTTTCGGTTCTTCTATCTTGGAAATTTCGAGGACAAAATTTTTGTAAGGAGGGTAGTTTGTCACATTCGGAAAATTTAATTATTTTCCATTCGTTCAAAAAAAAAACAATAACTATCAAATCTATTTTTTGGGATTTAATCTTGTGTCGTTCAATTTCCTACGGCTCGTATTTTGTTCTACCGATCCAATTTGAGTGAGGCAAGTCTTGGATTATGAGGTTCTGTGTTCTGAGCATGAACAAGTTGTCGTGGTGGATTTTGGGTCGCGTATTGGCTCTCAGGTTTTGTTCGAAAGTTGTGGTAACACTTGATTTTATTTTAGTTAATTAAACAAAGTAAATAAAATTAATTAAAATAAAAAAAATAGAAAATGAAGATCGGGACTCCCAGACCCTTTCTTCCCCAAACTCCTATAACCAAAAAATAAAAGAGAGAACCCTACCTCCCTCCCGTAAATCGCAGCCGCCACATCCCGATTCCCTCTCCCCTCTCTCACCCCGCCGGCCACCTCTCTCTCCGCCGTCCCCTCTCCCTCTCCCGCCGTCCGAGCACTCCCCTCCGCCCCTCCTCTCTGCGTGGCGATCTCCCCCTCCCCTCCACCGACCTGCTCTCTCTCTCTCTCCCTCTCTACCTACGGTTCTTCTCTCCCTCCTCTCCTCCTCTACGCACACACAGTCAGGTGTGGTGGTGGTATCTCTGCGAGGATGGCGGCCATGGGTGGTGGCACCGGGCAGCGGCGAGTTGCGGTGCTGGTGGTCGCAGGTGGTGGCGCGAGGGATAGTTCGGTGGGTCTACGATTGATTTCCAGCTGTGGTTCTGTGATTCACAGTGACAGCGGCGTAGTGATTGTACGCGCGGCAGTGGCAAGCGTTGGTGGTGGTGTTGACGTGCGCGGTGGAGATAACAGTGTTCTGAAGTGTGGCGAGGTACAGTTAAGGATGCACAAGCAGTGTCGCGCGACGATTGAGCGTCGCATCAGTGGGTAAGTCTCTGTTGCTCTTCGTTCAGTGTTTTAAATCGTTTGTCGTTCGATTAGTAACTATTTGTCAGATTTTAGGTGTCAGCCTTAGCGAGTGACAGAAATTAGTGGCACGCGATGTTTAGGGATTTGGCCACCGCTTGTGGTCGCATCGGCAGGTATACCACACACTCTTTTAAATTGTTGTAAAAATCGTAGTTGGTAATTCATGTAAGTAGGAGGTGTGATATTGTTGAGTTCCTATCTTGTTTGTTGTTGTTGGCGCCTTAGTGCGGTTGTCCTATTTTGAGCAGGTTCATGCCCGAATTTCTTGCAAATTCCTTGTCGGCAATTGTTTCAGACATTCTAATCGAGGTAGAGTTTTCTATCCCTCTCATTTGTGCTGTTAGTGGTGTACCACCTTCTCGTTCGTTTTATAAAATTCTGTCAAGTCTCCTATATTCACAAAAAATTGGTATCCAAGTGTTTTCGTTCGCCTAGAGTGGTCGCGTTGAGTTTTGTCCAGGGTCGTTATGTTTTTCCCTAGGACGTTAATTGTTTGATTCCACGTTCAATTGTGAAAACCCCCCAATTCTTATAAAAATATGTCGTCGTTTTATGAAATCAAATTGGGGATTTTGGTTTGTTTTGGACGTTCTCGGATAGTTTATGGGTCAAATGGTACCTTGACATGTTTTTGGCAATGAATCGAACAAATGGAATGTTTTGTGAATGAACGAAAGTATTTTGGAAATACGGAACGATTTGTGAACGAATGACACATTTTGTGAAATGAACGGAAATGTTTTGGAAATGGACGTTTTGGAATAAACGGAAATGTTTTGGAAAGAACGGAATGAAAGTCACATTTTTGGTTGATACGTTGACTAGGAGGTATTGCCCTAGGTCACACGAAATGATTGAAAGAAATGATAAAATGTGACACATGGCTCTTTACGAGGATTGGAATTGTATAGTGGGATTGGCCCACCACCTCTTCGGAGGATTGAAGATTATCAAGTGCTTTTTATTCAGGTTGAGGCCTTGGGATGTACCGAAAGGGGTCTCCCACGACATTGCGCAATGGGGGTAGTACTAAACCCTCTCGACGGACGGGGAATCGAGGAATAGACGTGTAGAGGACTGATCTCCTCTATGAACAGATTGGCAAGCACTATTGAGAATACCTGATGGTTTGATATTTGCCTTTCTCCTACTAGAAGGCATGGAAATGGAACACATGTGACACTTGGAACAAAAAGGGAATTGGAATACATTCGAAATACGGAAAATGAGTCTTTTACTTAGTGTGAGTCGACACTTGACACATTTTCCTGTTGGCCTTGTCTAGGTAGTTTCTTTTAGAAAAGATCAATTATGAGTACTCTTCTCCCGAGTCTTGGTTAGACACGATACTTTACTACTTCTCTTTACTACGAATCAGATATAGAGTTTTGAAAGAATAAGAAATGTTTTAAAGATAATGAGATCCATAGCATTGCATATCTACATTCTTTGCACTGTCACACATGTGCATCCTCAAATCGAGGAGAGCATGAACTCTTTTTATCTCTCATTCTAGGTTTGTCGTAAGGAGTCCAGACAGGACTCATTATCTATTATAATGATTTTCATCCAGATTTTGAGATCTATGATTTTTTAGTTTACAAACTCCTTATATTGAGTCGTCGATCTGTGTGTAATAACAATTTAGAGGAATAGATAAGCTTGCCTTAACTTGACTGATCCATGGAGAAATTGAAATAATAGCAGAGCAGGTGCACAAAATTGTACTTTATGAAGCCAAATTGTAAGCAAGATATGATCCCAGGCAAATGAATACACAAACCCTATTGCATTCACTGGCAAGCAATAAACTCCATTACTCCCCAAAAAA
>NMUG010002360.1:0-16114 GCA_002855965.1 Monotropa hypopitys | reverse complement strand
TACCTTGGAGGATGCTTTGCAAACATTTCTCCAAGGTTGTCATTCCAATAAGACTCTCTACAATGATGTGGTGGCTCCTCCCGAATCTTATTATCCGGAGCCACCCATGGGATTACATGACCATTGCCCTCCAGAGGACACTTATTCCAACCATCGCACTCCAATCTCTTAGGGGACATCTTGCAACAATTTCTTCAAAGTTGCAGCAAAATCACGGCTCTAAATTCTTCTTGCCAAGTGGACTTTGATGTCCCACTTTTTGAGCTGGCCATTTCCTCCCACCCCTTAGAGGAGACACATCTTACCTCCAAGGATGTTAACTTTTTAGAAAATTCGAATGTGGGGATTTCTTCTACCCTCTACATGATCCAAGCTGAGATGGAGTCGCTCCCCGAATGTAAAAATGACACTCCTCTCACTCCTCCTGAAAATAAATTGGTAAGTTATCTATATGACTCGAGTGATGAGCAGCTTGAGGCAGATTGTAGGGGTAGTGAGATTGTGATTGTTGCTTGCCCTTTAGCCATGGAGCCTTATTTGCCTAGTATTTCCCAAGAGACTTTTAAGAGTGCCCTTGTTGTATCTATTTCCATTGATACTCTTGGGGAGTCCACTTTTAGAAATGAGCTTTCACCATCCATTGCATTTGTGTCCCCCACTCTTTGTGCACCTCTACCACCACCTCCTGTGCTTGCCTTAGAATATATTGATTTTTTTGGCATTGACCGACTCCTATCGAGTCATGTTCCACATTTTATCTATATGGTCAAGGCCTTGGAGATCAATGCCATCTGTGGTGGTAGGGTGGTTGGTCATTTGTTGTTTAAACGCTGCCAAGCCCCCTTATACTCCAAGAACTTATTTTTATGGCTTGGGCGGCTATAATATTTTAGGAAGAGGGTGAGTTGGTTCATAACATGCTACGGCCCCCAGGGAGGCCATTATGGAAATGCGATCCTCCAATTTGGAGGATCGCTTTCTCGGTTGCTACTTCCTACAGGCATAGTTTATATTTTCTATTACCCTTTCTTTTCTATCGTTTTCTTTTATTTCTTGCACTTTAATTTTCTTTTAAAAGATAAAAAAATCTAAATAATGTTTAAAAGGCAATAAATCCTTGGAGGTTGGGATACCTATAGTGTTTACCGTGCTCGAACGGCTATGGATGGTCTGGTATAGCCGCCCATTATTCTAGCCTTAGTAGTGTATTATCTGGGATTACTCTGGCAGAGTAGGGATGGAAGCGAAAGCCGATTGGAGTCTCTCTAAGAAGTGAGAGGCATTACCTATTGAGTAGCGACCTACCCCGAAATTCCGAGAGATTTCCTTCTCTAGTACACTACTAAATGAAAATAGTAAGGAGAAAAGTACTACTCCTGTAGAGTCGCGTGAGAACTCACCTTTCTTTTATTTTTGCATCGTTGCTGCACACTTGGCTTCTATTAGTAAGCAAATTTTAGACTAATTGTTTGTCTTGTAGTTTGTTTTTGACTTGTTAGTCTTGCAGGATTCTTTGTGTCTATCTCAAAGCTTTGTGGGCATTGCCATCGACGACTTGGGGTAATGATTGGTTAGGGTGGTTGCACCACCCCTGTAACGACCCGTATTTTCTAAATACATTTTCGAAATTAAAATTATTGTTGTAATTGATTAACGAATTTTAGTATGAATTCCTTGGTTCCCATTGAGGATTAGAGTGGGGTGTTGGACCCCTTGTCGGTCCATCGTTTTGGTCCGTATTTGATCCAGGATGTTCCAGGAAGTCCCGAGAGGAATTATGGTCGAGGTTGGGCTTTATTTTCAATAATGTAGCATTTTTTACAGCATCGACCGGTCAGGCTGTGGTTGCCGACCGGTCGTGGCATGTTAGTAAAGAATTTATAAGGTGTCGACCGGTACACGTATACGTCGTCGACCGGTCGCGGCACTTCAGTAGAGTTTACATATAGGCCTCGACCGGTAGAGCTGAAAGCGTCGATCGGTCGCCACGAGTAAAATTCAGTTTTTATGCTTTAATGAAGGATTGTTCTGTCATTTCGCATGGGGGGTATATATGTGATGTTGTGCACGATTTGGTCAGCTTCCTCCCCCAGTTGCCCTAACTCTTTCTCTCTCTACCTCTATGGGAGCTCCTCCCCTCCTTCTCTCTAAGATTTGAGGGCCTTCGGGGCATCTCTTAGAGTTCTTGCGAGCTTTGACGTCGATCACCTAGTCGAGGGCTTTCCGGCAACGTAGGTGGCGAAGTCATTCTCCAAAATTTTCAGGTAAGTCATTCTTGAAGTGGGTTTCTCATGTTTGCTCTTTGGAGACCTTGATTCCCCTTGACTTCCTCTTTCCATTGATGTGCATAGGTTCGTCGGTGCCGATAACTTTGCGGGTAGGGTTTCTGCCATTGTTGGAGCTTGAGATAAATGTGCTTCTAACTTGTGTTTGTGTGATTGTGTTAGGTCACCTAATTTGATTGACAAGATTAAAATCAAAAGTTTTCTTAAAAACCCATGTTTTGGAAATTATGAAATTACCCATGTTTGAAGAAATGAAATTGGACTCATTGTTGCATTGGATTAGAGTATTCTTGGTGATTGTGAGAATATATAATAGTCAATTGATGTCTAGGACATGTATTGGAATTATTGAAGTTTGATAGAAATTTGGGGGTTTTGTCCTAGGTGTTTAATTTAGTGGAATTGAGCGGTGATCTTGTGCCCGCTAGGTGTTTGATAGAATGCCCGAGGGGCTTGCGTGTATAATTCATGATTTCCTAGAGTTGCCAAATCTTGGTTAGACCCTTGTGTGTGGTCTTAGATGAATTGGGTGATCTCACCTAGGCCCTTGTGCGTGGCCTTGAACCTATGGGCGATGGATTGGAGGTTGGATTAGGTGTCCTTGGTGACTAGGATCCTTGAGTGCACTTATGCACAATATGTGTTTGGTGAAATGCCTTAGTGAAGAGGATTGAGTATCGAGGTATGAACTCGTCACACTTGGATTGGAAATTCGTCCCTACAATGTAGTACCCTTGGATTGGTTGATTGGATGACTAGACTTGAGGTCTATATGTCGATGTGTGAATTCGTCATACTTAGGTGGGAACTCGTCCCCTTGAAGTGAATTCGTCACTAGGATTGGGAAACTCGTTCCCTTTGATTGAACAAGTCAATCTCGTAAACTTACCTATTAAACAACCAACAAAAATAACATGATGTGTGGATGACCAAATGATATGGTCCTTGATTGTTGTGAGTTAGTGCACCCCTCGTGGCACTTTTTGAGTTGGTGTATTTCTCGTGACACCTCGTACTTCGGTGTATTCCTCGTGGCACCTCGTATGATAGTGTATCTCTCGTGGCACTTCGTGTGATGGTGTGAGGCCCCAACCCAAATAAACAAATTAAATAAGTTTATTTTATTTTCTAGAATTTATTTATATTTATTTGAGGCTAAATAGGAGCAATAAAATGAAGTTTGGGAATAATAATAAATATATGAGGTTTAAAATAAACTAGGGCCCAAAAATGTAAGAAAGGAGAAGTTAGAAATCCCAAGAGGAACCCAACCCAAGGCTACCCGGATCCTAGTAGGCCGGACCACTCTAGGTCGGCCCAACCGACCAGCCCAGCCCAAACCCGAGCTATGGAGTGGCTGCGTGGCAGCTCTGCCAGACGTCAGGGTCACATCCCATCTGGACTGACCCGCCGCCTGACATTGATGGGACAACACGTCGCAGGTTATCGTAGGTTGCAGACTGACAGGTCAGGTGCTCAGACCTGACCCAGATTTGACTACACCCTAAGCCATTCAGCCAGGTTAAGGAAAGGTTAAATCAGCATTTATTGCCCCAAACACCTCCTCTGGATCCCTATATAAGCATTCCTTCTCCAGCATTCAAGTCCCACTAGAAATTCCTTCCAAACATTCATTCTAGAGAGAGAAAGAGTTGTCCTCCGGACACTCCATTGTTCGGCCGACCTCCCCTATTCCTAGCAGACTTGACCGACCAGTCCTTACTCCTCAACACTTCTTCAAAAGTCCTCCGGATCACATTATTCCCCCACTGTCCGGACCAGCATTCCCGGACAGACCTTAGCTCGGCAAGCCTTTGCCAGATCAGGAGCATTACTCAGCTACACTTTAAGTCCTTCGGTTTATTGATTTACCCTAATGTTTCAGCTCGACAAGTCCATTAAAGGACTAAGCCGCACTCTAATCAGTTTGGCAGACCACCCTTAGCTCTGCCGGAGCACTCAGCCTTAATATTCAGTTCGACACTAAGCCAAACTAGTCCGGATTATTCTTTGGACCCCCCGACTGAACTTACTTCAGCTCGACACGTTTACCCAGACCACTACAGTACCTTGTCTATTCCTTTTTCATACACTGCTGATCTTCCACTTGCCGGAGCACTACTGCTCGGCAGAATGGACGGTCCGCCATTTCTTAAACTCACTTAGTTCAGTTTGGCTATACACCTTGTTGTTTAGACAATTAGTCCTTTGAACTTATATTTACCTTGCTAACATTTTCGACCAATCAGAACACCCAAAAGCAATGTTCCTGAGCTCCCAGTGTTCAGCAGTAGCCTCGTTGGTTGCTCAGCAGAACGACAATTAGAAATTTGGCCATTTTAGCTCGGCTGGGTCTCAGTTTAATCAATAAACATTCGAGGAACCCTTAATCAAGTCTTGTGACCCATTTTGACCAGTCATCAGCCCAAACCATTTAATCCCCGCACTACCTTAGCTCGGCAGCCCTTCTGGCTATTCGACAGACTTTTTGCTCGGCCAGCTCTTAGCTCGGCAGGAGTCTTTAGCTCGACAAATCCTTAGCTCAGCACTCTGTCGGCCCAACAGTTTTCTACTCGGTTGCTTGGTAAGAAATACTTAGGTGGCTACCCTTAGCTCAAAAATGGTACCCTTTGGTCCAGAATGCCTCCGGGCCAATATTAAACAGTTAATCTAGCCGACCACTGTCCTTCGGACAGAAGGTCTTTAGCCAGGAGCTTGGCTAGCCGACCAGTGGCAGTTCGGCCAAGTCTGGTCCGATAGCTCAGCTCGGCAAAATAGTAGCAGTCGATAGCTAAGCTTAGAAATGATGTTTTAAAGTTATCTTTGATAGATTTGAGGATTTGAAGTTAGAGAAAGGATCATTTCCAGTATTATGGTGAATCTTTATATACCTTTGTTACTCGTACAACTTTTAAACATGCTAATCATTTGCAAATGTACTATTTATGCTATTGAGCATTCACTCTACTATATTGTCTCTTCACAAAAAGGGAAATAACATGTACTCTTCTTTATTACCATGGATTGGCAAAATAGGAAAAGTTTTTTATGATTGAATGGCATGAATGGTAACACAGTAGCTCGCCGCCGGGGGCAGATTTAGAAACCGACGAGGAGGGGGAAATAAGGGATCAATAGCCAGGTTGATCACAGTGATATCACGACTACACGAAATGCTATCTGGGGTCGCTCCCTAGGGATTACTGGTACCGTGAAGAGCAGCATGATAAAATCATGTCAGAATATCGAAATAAAAATAGAAACGAACATGCAAACAAAAGTAAGCATTGCGCTGAAGGACGTTGAGAAGGCTATAGGCTTGACTTGGCAAATCATATACGGTTACAGGTTTTTGGGCTAATAAGCCCTTCACATATTATGTTCCAAAGGGAGGAAAGATGGTTTTGATAACATGTTGTTTATCTATGGAAACTTTTAGCCTTGGTATATTCTGATTCACTCTAGCTTTATGCTTATACATTTTTCTAAAACTCTTTTCAGGTACCGAGGAAGATTATCTTTGGAGCATAGCCTTTTATTGCACCCCTTTTTATTGTATCTCTTTTTGTAGAGGCAGTTTATGAGCCTCCTTTTTGTTGTATCATATTAAGAATATTAATGAAGTTTATCACACTGGATTTTGTTCAGTGTTTCTGCTATCTTTATGTTGCGAAATCCCTAAACTCATTGTTAGTAGGCCTTTGCGAGCTTGTTCGTTGGCCGGTCATAGACCCCGTTTAGAGTTGGGTCGTGACAACGGTGGTATCAGAGCAAGAGTTTTTGGATTTCAAACAAACCCAGAAATAGGATCAAGGCACTCACTAGCTACGATAGAAATATCTTGGAGATAGACTTATTTATATTTATGTGTGTATGTTTAGCTATGTCTAGCAGCAGTGACGATTACGCTAGCAGCGATTTCTCTAGCAGCGATTCTGAAAATGATCACGAGGTAGCACCACATCCAACAGCACTAGAGGAAGTAGAGGATATCTATATAGTGAACGAAGAAGTTGAAGAGCAGGCACACGCTGATTCTGTGATGATCACTTCTGACCTTGTAGCTCAAGTTGCAGTACGTTTCAAAGATAATTGGGAGGAAGAAGTTCGGGGAATGATCAATTATCACCTACAACTATTAGAACGTACTTGTGTAGTAGCAAGAGCATCCATCCAGGATTGGGAGTTCGAGTATCTTATAGAGGGAGCGAGAAACTGTATTATAAATGGCAATAACGATGAAGCTCCACCCGAGGAAGAGGAAGCAGCTGAGGAAGAAGAAGAGCCTATGGAATGGCACAACGAAGGTTGGGACCTTAATTTCAAGAATAATCCCGAGAACGACAATGAAGAAGATCCAATCGAAAATGAGGAGGAAGACGAAGAGGACATTGACATAAACTGCGAAGAATGGGTTTATCTGCCCTATGAGTGGCCTAGTGACGATGAGTAGTAACTTGTTATTTTAGAAATTCTGACGCATTTTGTAGTGTGCCCCGGACACACTTAAAACTTCAGCTTATCTGCCTATGTTAGGTCTTAAACATTATGAATTAATCAAACTCTTTTCCTAGTTCTAACTACGAATTCCTTCACAAACAGAATGGTGAACATGAGAGCTAACGGAGGCAGCCAAGATCGCGACGAGATTGGGGAATTGCGTCAAATGATGAGAATGCTGGCTGGAACGGTCCAAGCCCAACAAGAAGTGATCAATTGGATCCATAACCAAGAACTAGTGGTTGAACCACCACCAGCTAACCAAGAAGAAGAAGTCATCCATCCTGCTCGGCCAATAGCAAACATAATCGTAGTCAAAGAATTTCAAAAAACTGAAGCCCTTAACATTTAAAGGAGGTATGGACCCTGTTCAAGCCAACGGGTGGATCTCAGAGATGGAAAAGAACTTTCGACTCCTTCAATGCTCGGAGCGGCAGAAAGTCAACATTGGATCGTATCTACTAGTGGGAGAAGCCAACCGTTGGTGGAACCTGAAGAACGCATCAGAGCCCGATATGAATTGGAGAAGATTTCTGGAGATTTTCAAAGAAAAGTTTACACCTCGTGCCATGTTGAACACCAAGCGTATGGAGTTTGAGAATTTGAAGCAAACAGGAACCACCACTATAGCAGAATACGAAGTAAAATTTACCAACCTCGCTGAATGTGCCCCGTATTTGATTTCCACTGACGAGATGAAAGCTTGAAGATTTAAAGATGGGCTGAGGCCCGAGATTCATAGAGTCGTTCGCCCCCTTTTTCTGCCATCTTATGCCGACGTGCTGGACAGAGCAATATTGGTAGAACAAGACGTAGACGAAAGCCGATGCTACTAGGAGAGAAAGAGGCAAAATCATAATCAAGGAAGAACCAACCCTCCCAAGAAGCCAAATTTTGGAAGGAACCAAGAGAGAAGGAATGAAGAGAGGAAGCCAATACCGCTATGCCCATCCTGCAGAAAGCCACATTTCGGAGAATACCGAGCAAATTCTTGCTTTGGCTGCGGACAAAGGGGACACTTCAAGAGAGAATGCCCAAAGCTGACCGGAGCAAACACTGTGCCTATTGGAGCCCCGAGGAACAACGCCAACAACCAAGGAAACCACAATAACAATCAACGATAGGGGAGAGCCTTCGCACTCATCTCGGGAGATCCTCACAATGAAGAAGGAGTCGTAGCAGGTACAATCATTATCTGCGATATTCCCACCTATGCACTATTTGACTCAGGATCCACGCATTCTTTTATTTCACTTTCGCACTCAATAAGAATTTCCCAAAAACCTGAACCCTTAGGGTATGATCTATGCGTAGCCCAACCCATGAGTAAAGGCGTCTTATGCTCTATGATCCTTAGAAATTGCAAAACATCAATGAATAGAGCCCTATCATTTATAGATCTTATCCCTCTGAATATGGCACACTTCGACGTTATTATTGGTATGGACTGGCTGTCCAAATACAATGCCAAGATCGACTGCGCTAGGAAGTCTATCACCTTTGTCGAGTCTAAAGGTGGGGAGTCTGAGCTCAAGGGAGAAAGAGTTGTTTCACCGCCCTGTTTTGTATCAATCGCCAAAGCCCGTCGTCTTCTACAGAAGGGATGCCAAGGGTATCTCTACAGCATTACCTCAACCAAATTAAAGAGCACCTCAAAAGAAGACATCTCAGTAGTACATGACTATCCTGAAGTATTTCCAGAGGAGCTGCCCAGAATGCCTATCGACCGAGAGATGGAATTTTCCATCGACCTTATGCCGACAACGCAACCACTTTCCAAAAACCCCTACAGAATGGCACCAGCAGAGATGAAGGAATTAAAGACTCAACTACAAGGACTGATCGAAAAGAACTTCATCTGACCTAGCTCATCACCATGGGGAGCACTAGTTCTATTTGTCAAAAAGAAGGATGGAACTATGCGTCTATGCATCACCTACTGAGAATTGAACAAAGTCACTATCAAGAACAAGTACCCCCTTCCCCGCATCGACGACCTATTCGACCAGTTGCAAGGAGCTCAAGTATTTTCAAAGATCGATCTGCATTCAGGTTATCATCAGTTTAAAGTCAAGACAGAAGATATAGAGAAGACTGCTTTCTGCACTCGTTATGGTCATTACGAGTTTCTAGTCATGCCCTTTGGAGTAACCAACGCCCCAGCTGTCACGCCCCGGATTTTCAAACCATTTTTTTGGGAATAAAAGAAGGTTCATAAGCCACATTTTCCAAACTACACAACAAGGGGCCGTGAATTGAAAAACATACCTCTTTAAAAATGTTTACATAAAACATGCGGAAATGGAATTACACTAACCCTTTTTATGAACTTGCTTGCAAAGAAAAGATATTACAACTCTTTAAGTAAAAGGGGATGCCCATAGGCTACAAGGGGGAAAAAGGGGAATTGTGGCACAATAAAAAAATGAAATACAACAGTATGCTCTTCACCAAAAGAAAGGAGAGCATGCCTAAGCCAACCCCCGCTACAAGCAACTCAACCAAGCAAACCTGCAAAGAACTGTAAAAAGAAGGTTGAGTCATAAAGACCCAGCAAATATGCGACTATCAATTTCGTGATGGACGTTCTCCCTCTCCAACGGTCGACTGAGGAAGAAGACGCCCTCCACAGAAGCACGAAGAAGAAGAAAACCATCGATTCTGGAGAGAATACTAACCTCCCCCTTAAGGTTCCACTGCAAGATGAAGCCATGGTTATGTCCGAAAACACGGAGACGGTCTCCAGAGATGTGGAGATGCAGGCGGTTCCCCTTCCTGCTCCAGGTTACACCAAATCTCGTCTTGGGAAAATCCAAAGTACAGAGCGCGTACAAGATAAATCTTTCAGAACGGCCCTCATGGGCGACTCTCAACCCAGTAACAGTATCCTTCCTGATTCGCTTATTTTGAACAACTTGGAGGAAAATAAATCCTTTGGCCCAGACGCTACGGTACATTATAAATCCAGAGTCAAGATCTCTTTCTCTGAGGAACACCTCAACAGAATCCGGGGGAAATGGAAGGACACCCTTATCATTAAACTCCTCGGATCGAATATTGGCTTCGCATCTCTATTCGAAAAAGCAAAAAAACAATGGAATCTCGAAAGTCAGTTTACTACAATGGACATCGGCCTAGGATTTTATATCGTCAGATTCGAATCCAAGCAAGACTAATGTAAGGTCCTCACAGGGGGCCCCTGGACCATCAACGGACACTATCTCACAGTCCAACGCTGGTACAATGATTTTAGGGCGGAAGACGCCAAGGCACTAAAACTTGCAGTTTGGCTCAGGATCATTCGCCTACCAGCAGAGTATTATGATGAAGAAACCCTGTTCCAAATTGCCTCCTCCCTGGGGAAACCTCTGAAAATGGACGGAAGAACGGTCGACACTAAACGAGACAGCTACGCTCGAATGTGCATAGAACTTGACCTCAATCAACCACTGGAAGCATCAATTGGTATAGGTATGTTTGATTACTCGATCGAATACGAGCACATTCATGTTATTTGTTTTTCATGTGGCAGGGTGGGTCACCGCAAGGAGTATTTCTCAAATTCGGACGTGATCGTCCAACCAACGGGGGAGCAGGACAAAGCTTCATGCTCTTCACCAACAAAATGTTCTTCAACGGACAAGTCAAACCACCGGTGGTTCCAGCAGGGGAACTCAGGGAGTGGATGATCGTCAAGAACAGAAACAAACAGAACTCCTCAAAATCCTCTCTCCGGCCGATAGAACCGACCCGCTATCCTAGTGGTAAAGGTCATAACTTCGACCCGAACCGGAGATATGGGACTAAGAGGTCCGGTGGGCCAGATAAGGGCCAAGACTTGAAGACAAAACTCTTAGGCCCAATCCAGGGTCCAAATGACCACCCTTCTTCTGGGAAGCACCCAAGCCAGCTTCCGGGTTTACACATCCAAAACCCTGACCCAATCCTAATGGGACCCAGTGCTGAACAACTGGCATGATGCAAAGCATGCTGGAGCATTCGAGCCTTTCTATTTCCCCTAACCTAGTTTCACACCAAATCCAAGGAGAAGTGATCTCGCTGGAATCCCTAGCGTCGTCATCATCGGCCTCTGGAGAAGTCAATAAGGGCAAACACCAAGGGGGAAAATCCAACTTCAAGCGCGGAGAGGATGTTCAGACCGTCAGTGTCAACATGGATAGCCGGAGAAGTAACGAAGGATTGTCTCGGTATCAACTCAGATCTCGAAGCCGTTCACCTGGTGCAATGCATCTGGTGGACAGAGTCAACCACTCTGAAGATAGAAAGAATACTCGAAGCGATAGTCGCGGGAGTCACACTAAGGGAGACGAAATCCCACCAAAACAACTTGGAGTGGGTCAATAAAATTCTCGGCTTTCCAGCGGAGTCGTCCCCGTTTAAAACCTTTACCATGCCTAGCCTTGATATTATTATTTGGAACTATAGAGGTGCTGGGAATCTCAGATTCAGAACCCATTTCAAAGATCTTGTCTCGACATACAAGCCTCAGGTAGTTGCTCTGTTGGAGACGAAAATCAAAATGGAGCAGATGGGTCTCTTCTTTAAAAAGCTGGGGTTCCTTTTGTCGATTTTCATCGATCCAGTTGGTAAATCTGGTGGCATTTGGCTATTGTGGGATCCATCTGAGATCACCCTTAACCCTATAAAAATTTCTACTCAGTGTATCAAGGCCACCATATCGAGAGACAACTACGAAGATTGGCTCTTCAGTGCAGTCTATGGATCGCCTAACCCTGTCACCAGAGGGGAGCTATGGGAGGATATTAGAGATGTCCAAGGTGCTCAGAACATGGGCTGGCTGGTCACTGGGGATTTCAACGAAATCGCTGCAGCGGATGAATGCCTATCGACTGCTCAAGACCGCGGAGCCAACCAGAGATGCAGATTCAACAATGAGGTCAGCTATTCCAACCTCTCTGATTTAGGTTACGATGGTCCCAAGTTCACATGGAATAATGGGAGATCTGGTCTCGGCCGGGTTAAAAAGCGTCTCGACAGGGCACTGGCCAATGCATCCTGGCGCACAATGTTCCCCAAAGATATGGTCTCTATCCTCCCTAGAATTTACTCGGACCACTCCCCATTACTCATTAGGACTGAGGGGATTAAACTCCCCCAAAAATCCGAACGGCCTTTTTGCTTGGAGGCCGCCTGGCTACTCGACAATTTCTTCATGGAAGTGGTCAAAAATAGCTGGATTGATCCTAACATTCTGAGTAACATCAACAATCTTAGGATAAATGCTACGATATGGAACAAGGAGAATTTTGGCAATATTTTTGGGCACAAAAGATGTCTGCGCGCTAGAATTGCCGGTATACAAAAGGCCCAGGACCATAACACGTCCCATAATCTTTTCCTTCTAGAAAGAGATCTCAGGGATGAGTTTAACAATATTCTCCTCCAGGAGGAAACTCTATGGCATCAGAAATCTAGGGTAAACTGGCTAAAGAATGGTGATAAAAACACCAAATGCTTTCACCTATCAACCCTGATTCGGCGTAGATCTAATAAAATCACTAAGTTAAAAGGCCCCAACAACTTATGGATAGATGACAAAGATGTCCTAAGCAACTTGGTGTTGAACCACTATAAAAACCTTTTTACTAAGGATATCAATAAAATCTACCAGACTAACTCCAAATCTCACATCACCCTCTCGAGGGAGGACAATCTGAACCTTGATAGGAGTATCAGCTTACCAGAAGTTTCTGATATAGTTAAGAGCATGGACCCTCTAAAGGCCTCTGGCCCTGATGGGATCCATACTCTCTTCTATCAAAAACATTGGGAGATTGTGGGTAAAGATGTCTACAATTACACCCTTGACATCTTCAACACTAGAAAGGTCTCGTCCCCTTTGAACATGACCTTTCTCGTGCTCATCCCTAAATCCGAAAACCCTGATAATGTCCAGGCCTTTAGACCCATAAGCCTTTGCAACGTCCTATACAAAATCCTGGCCAAAGTTATTGTCAACAGAATCAGACCCCTTGTCGACAAGATTATTGGCCCCTTTCAAAGCAGCTTCGTCAAAGACCGAAGCACTGCTGACATCATCATAATCACTCAGGAGGCTCTTCACTCTATCAGAAATAGAAAAGGGAAAAGCGGAAACCTGATTTTCAAAATTGACCTGGCCAAGGCTTATGACACCCTTTCATGGGACTTCATCCACAACACCTTAGTTTATTTCAACTTCAGTCCCCAGATGATTGATATCATTATGGAGTGTGTGTCCACCACTTCGATGTCCATCCTATGGAATGGGGAGCCTTTGGAAGCTTTCAAACCCAAAGTGGGGCTGCGTCAGGGAGACCCCCTATCTCCCTTCCTCTTCATCCTTTGTATGGAAAGACTCTCACACTCCATTATCCATATGGAGGAAGTGGGCAAATGGCAAGGTATTGACATCGGCAAAAATAATGTCAAACTCTCGCACCTCTTCTATGCCGATGATCTAATACTGTTTGCCAAGGCTAATAACAAAAACTGCAAAACCATCTTGGAAGTCCTAAACACCTTTAGTCTTTCCTCTGGACTGCAAATCAACAAGGCGAAATCCAGGATGTTCGCCTCCCCGAATACACCTACGAGGAAAGCTAAGGACTTAAGCATTAAGATGGGAATAAACCTAACGGGCAACCTTGGCAAATACCTAGGAGTCCCGCTTACTCACAGAAGAGTTAACAGTACAACCTTTACTGACCTAACTAAACGTCTTCACAAACGACTTAATGGATGGGCCAAGAGTACCCTGAATTTGGCAGGTAGAGCCACCCTAATAAAACATGTTGCCAATGCGATCCCCATCTACACCATGCAAACCTTCAAAGTTCCTCGCAAAACTTGCGACATAATTGATAAAATGAACTACAATTTTCTTTGGGGGGACACAAACCAAAAAAAGAAAATACACCTGGTGGCCTGTGACAAAGTATGTTCTAACAAGGACAAAGGAGGGCTGGGCATCAGGAAGGCCTCAACGCAAAATGATAGTCTTTTAACCAAACTCGCCTGGAAAACACACACAAACCAAAAGGACCTTTGGGTACAAGTGCTTAAGAACAAATACATCAAAAACCAATCGAACTATGAGTGGACCAAAAATCAAAAAGCCTCCCACACTTGGAGGTCCATTCGAAGCCGAAGGGATCTCGTAATACAAAAAACTAGGTGGAAAATCAGTAATGGGGTTAGCGTGAACCTATGGAATGACTGGTGGATTGGCGATGAACCCTTGGCCAACTCCTTCCCAGAAGAACATACAAAGTCCAATGCAAAAGTTCAGAATTTAATTGTTGAAGGTGAATGGAATACGGAAACAGTTGAACATATCTTACCCCCAAACATCATTTACAATATTAAAGCCACAATAATTAATAGCAACAGAACACCCCTGGACACCCCAATCTGGTCCCTGGCCAGTGATGGGAAATTTCACACTTTCACAGTGTCTAAGCCTGAAGAGCAATCCATACCGACAACTGGTTGGAAATGGATCTGGAAAATGAAATGCCCAAACAAATTAAAATTTTTCACTTGGCTTATCTGCCTCAACAGAATCCCAACAAACCAACTTAGACAGCGCAGAGGCATGAGCACAAATGGGGAATGTCCTATCTGCGAGAAGGGGCGTGAAAACATTCATCACATCTTCCGTGAATGTGATAATTCAAAAAAGGTTTGGAATCATATCTTTGGTATTGGCTGGCTAAATGCATCTGTTGGTAGGGACGCACTTTCATGGATTCTTGACTTCTTGAAACAATGCACAAAACATACTGGGGGTGACAGCCCTGGTATTGGGACAATTTTTTGTCAACCCTGTGGAACATCTGGACAAACAGGAACCGACATGTTTTCGATAACATCAACTCCAATCCTGTTGCTATTGTGATCCAAAGCGTTAACCTAGCTAATGAAATCCACAATGCCTACAAGATGCATGAAGTCGGCCAATACTCCGACCCTTTACGCTCTAATTGGTTCCCTCCTATTACAGGTCTAAAGCTGAATGTGGACGGGAGCTAGTACGAGTCCAAAAAGATAGCTGGATGTGGGGGTATTTTCAGAGGCAGTGATGGGGAATGGCTGCTAAGTTTCTACGGGAAACTTGATTGGGAAACAAGTCTAGCTGCGGAGATTTGGGCTATCTACAAAGGCGTCACGATCATTTACGAGAAAAACATGAAGGATGTAAAGATTGAATCCGACTGCGTCCAAGCCATCAGACTTCTTTTTGACGAGGAGGATAAGGACCATCCACATCACTACATCATCAAGGAAACAAAGACATTGATGAAGAGGACTGGAGCGACCATCAAACATATTTCGAGGAGTGCAAACCAATGCGCAGACCATCTTGCACGCATGGGCGCAGAAAGGGAGGATAATCTGAAGGTCTTGGACAAAATGCCGATCTCGGTTAGAGAGTATTGGATCAGGGACAACCTAAATACCACTAATGTGCTGGACTAACTTTACTTTTCTCTGCTTTTCGGTTACTCTTTTGCTTGACCGGTTGGGTCTGCTGTAACGACCCGTTCCGGAAAACTACAAAATAAAAGGGATTCCGTCTACAAGTCGCGACATTAATTAAAAACAACCATTTGGAAGAAGGATATAAAAGATGCCATATTTTTTTTTCTTAAATATCAATTTAAATCATAAGCAACGGAATTAAAATAGTTTTAATAATTTGCTCCAACACCATTAAAAGTCTAAAACCATATCAGTGTGACAGTTCTAACAAAAAGGCCCAGAACAAGGCAAATTAAAATCCCATTAGTCTAATGAAATAAGAAGAAGAAAGTCTATCTACCACTCATCCTCACTCTAACCAAACACAAGAGTCAAGGAGATGGTAGCACGGCAAGGAGACTTCTTCCACAAAGTCTGAAATGACTGGCAAAATAGGAGAACCCATACTAAGCTTCTTCACCTGGATAGGATGCCACAGCAAAGGAAACAAGGCACAATATCCAGGAACGTCAGATTCACTATCCATATAAAATGAAGCATTACAAGATACAACAAGTCCATAGGTAAATAACAAAGGATTGTGTCTCTCCCCAACATAATATGAGGCCAAAAGAACAAAGGGTATTCATGCAAGTAAAAATGCAAAATGAGATGCATCTTTCAATAATTTAGGAAGCTTCCATCTTTATAACCACTAGGGAGAATCTATCCACTCCACTAGCCAAAAAGGGTGATAAAGGCACCCTAGTATACCCACTATGGAGACAATCCGTTGCCTAGCATCTCCCGGCTCCAATAGATGTAGGTAACCACAATGTGAAGGA
>NMUG010002359.1:0-16116 GCA_002855965.1 Monotropa hypopitys | reverse complement strand
CCCTGTTGGTAAGACGCTAGTCTGATCCTGGCCGAATCTCGTCTTTTTTTGGCCAGGTCTAGGTCCTTCTGAATTGCTGCGCTGTTGGTTGGCTCGACGAATGCTTCAGTCCAGATGGTTGGCAACCCGGCTTCTAGTGGGATGATTGCCTCCATGCCGAAGACTAGTGAGAATGGGGTTTGTCCTGTAGAGCACCGAGGAGTGGTTCGGTAAGCCCACAGAACACTAGGAAGCTCTTCGACCCATTTTCCTTTCGCTGCTTGAAGTCTTCTTTTGATGTCGCTGCTGCCCGTTGCCTTGTGGGTAGTGAGGGGTGGAATTGTAGAACTTGATTCTATACTCGTCACAGAAATTGGTGAAAAGATCCACCACAAACATAGTGCCATTGTTCGAGATGAAGGCATAGGGGATGCCGAAGCGAGAGACTATGTTTTTCCAAGCAAATCTTTTGACATCTTTGTCTTCTATAGTGACTAGCGATTCGGCCTCCACCCACTTGGAAAAGTAGTCTGTGGCAGTGATTAAAAATTTGAATCCTCCTAGCGCCGTAGGGAGCTTGCCGACGATGTCCAAGCCCCACTGATCAAAGGTCCATGGACTGGTCAGAGGCGTTAGCTCTTCGACTGGCTGTCTGATAATTGGGGAGAACCTCTAGCAGGTGTTACATTTTCTGACTATCTTCTACCCGTCTTATATCATCTTCGGCCACCAATACCCTTGCGAGATAGCCCTGTGAGTAATGGATCTTCCCCCTGTGTGGGCTCCGCAGCTGCCGGCGTGGAGCTCTTGCAAAACTCCTTTTACTAGCATTGGATGTACACATAGGAGGTACAACCCCAAGAACGATCGTCTGTAGAGTTTTGATTGAGGGCCCAGCCAGAACCGAGCCGACTTGTGGACGATTCAGTGGGCTTCCCTCTTGTCTTCTGGTAGAGAGATGTCCTTCAAGAATGAGATGATGGGGTCTATCCAACTTAGACCCTGGCTGATGAAAAATATGGTGGACGGCTTCGGCACTTCTATGCTCGGCTGGTCCAGGCTCTGGATGCTGATTGTCCTCTACTCTCTTGCTTTTGTTGTCGAGGCTATCCCAGCTAGAGCGTCGGCATGGGCATTTTGTTCTCTATCGACCTGCTTGATTTGGAATTGTTTGAACAGCCCCAACATTTCTTTGGCCTTCTTCATGTAGCTTCCTATTCGCTCGTCTCAGCACTCGTAGTCGCCGTTGATCTGGTTGACTACGAACTGAGAATCGCTGTAGACCTCGAGGCTTTGATTCTCCAACTCTTCGGCTGCTTTCAGTCTGGCCAGCAAGGCTTCATACTCTGCTTCATTGTTGGAAGAGCTGAAGTTAAGCCGGAAAGAATGTTTGTGAATGATGCCATTGGGGGAGATGAGGATGATTCCGGACCCATTCCCTCGGCAGTTGGAGGCGCCATCGACGAACATCCTCCACGAGTCCTGATTTGGCAGTGATCATTGCTGGATATGGTCAGCCATGATTTCTTTGCTCTGAGGATCTTCTGGCCGAGGAGAAAATTCAGCAATAAAGTCGGCTAAGATCTGACCTTTGATGGTTGTCTTTGGTTGAAATTTGATGTCGAAGTTGGCTAACTCGACGGCCCATTTGGTGATTCGGCTAGATTGGTCAGCACATTTAAGCAACGCCCGAAGGGGGAACTCGGTCAGGACCACAATAGTATATGCTTGGAAGTACGACGCCAGTTTTCTGGAAGCAATAACTAGAGAATACGCAAGTTTTTCAAGAGGAAGATACCTGGTCTCCGCGCTGATGAGTGATTTGCTTGAGAAGTAGACCGGTAGTTGCTCGAGCCCTTCCTGCCGAACCAAGGCTGAGCTGACGGTATGCGGAGTGATGGCCAGGTATAAGAACAGCTCTTCCCCCTACGTTGGTTTGGAAAGAAGGGGAACCGAGGAAAGATATTCCTTGAGATAGCCGAGAGCTTCTCTGCATTGATCGGTCCAGAGAAAGTGCCATCGGCTGTTCTTTTGTAATACTTCATAGAATGGCCAGCATTTATCTGAGGATCTGTTGATAAATTGGTTGAGGGCTGCCGCCATTCCCACAAGCTTCTATACTTTCTTGAGGGTCATAGGATCCTCTATCTTCTGAATGGTTGTGATCTGTGATGGGTTAGCCTCAATGCCTCGGCGTGTGACTAGATAGCCCAGAAATTTGCCTGAGTTGACACCAAATGCACATTTCGAAGCATTGAGCCAAAGCTTGTGCTTTTTGAGAATGTTGAAGACGGTCTGAAGGTCTGCCAGGTGGTGCTCTTCGGCTCTGCTCTTAACTACCATATCATCGATATAGGCCTCCATGATGTCGCCGAGCTGAGAGTTGAACATTTTAGTGATCATCCTCTGGAAGGTTGCTCCGGCATTTTTGAGGCCGAAGGGTATGACCCTGTAGCAGTAGAGACCTCTGGGAGTGATGAAAGCTGTCTTCTCCTGGCCTGAGTCGAACATCGCTATCTGGTGATACCCTCGGTAGGCATCCATAAAGCTCATTCTGGGATGTCCGGGCGTTGAATCGACCAGTTGATCTATCTTGGGGACTGGGAAGCTGTATTTAGGGAAAGCTTCATTTAGGTTAGTGTAGTCTACACAAACCCTCCACTTGCTGGTCTTCTTCTTGACCACCACCGTGTTGGCTAGCCAGGTGGGGTAGTGCACTTATCTGATTGCTTGGGCTTCGGTCAATCGGTCCACCTCTTCTATAATTGCATCGGCGTGGGCCGCCACTAACCGTCTAGCCTTCTGAACGATGGGTCGGCACTCAGGCCGGACATTGAGGTGGTGACTGATGAACTCTAGATCTACACCTGGCATCTCGTAGGATGTCCAAGTGAACACTTCAATATTTTTCTTCAGGAGGTTGATGAGATCCTCCCTCTCAGCTTCGGCCAGCTGGGAGCTGACAAGAAAGAAGCACTCCAGATCATCGACACTCAAAGGGACGGTAACAAGGTCCTCAATGGATTTAGCTGAGGCACTTGTACCGACGTCCTCCAGCACTGACTGATCTGGAACCTCCATCCAATGAACCTACTCAGGGGTGACTTTCCCTTTGATAGCAGCGATGTAGCACTGCTTCGCGGAGGTCTGGTCTCCCTGAGCTCTTCCACTCCTCTACTGCCGATGAATTTAATGACCTGGTAGTAAGTGGAGGCAACTCCTTTAATACCCAGGTTCGGCCCAGGATAGCATTGTAGGGTGAGAGCACATCGACCACCACAAATTCCACCTCAGTAGTGACCGAGCCGATGGTCACTGGGATAAGGATTTTCTCGAGCAGCGAGACAGAGGCCGCGTTGAATCCTACTAGTGGCACGTCGGTCAGTAGTAAGTTTTCTGCCTTGTACCCCATTTTCTTGAATAGGAAATAGTACATGAGATCTGCCAAACTGCCGAGGTCGATAAGGACCCTTCAAACCTGGTAGTCGGCAACCTGTAGGGTGATGACTAGCACGTCGTCGTGAGGGTGTTGAACCCTTTCTGAATCTCTATCTAAGAAAATTATAGAATACCTAGAGTCCGGCTTTGACTTCTTCGGCATGGGCTGGACGGCAAGGATTTCCTTCGCCTCAATCTATTGGAGCTCTGACCGAAGATGCTCCTCCCTTTGGTGATCCACCATCCCATGGATCACATTAATAATATGCAGGGCCGGCTTGGGATCCTCCTTCGGTACAGCATCAGCTGTTTTTTTGTATCAATATACTCCCCAAGGTGACCAGCAGTGACCAATTCCTCGAGGAAATTCTTGTAGGACCGACAGTTAGTTGTTAAATGACCCTTCTCCCTATGATAGGAGCACCTGAATTTGTCGTTGCTGCCTCTCTGAGCTCCCAACCGCTTCTCCGGCCATCTGAAAAATGGTTCCTTTTCGATTTTACGAAGGAGCATAAATATTGGCTGCTTGAAGACGGTAGTGTGGGCCACAAACTCGTATGGTTTGTACGTCCGAGGCTCGCCAGGTTGGACAATATTGGTCTCCTTCCTTCTAACCACACTGTTGTTGTTGGAACCATGACCAGAGCGTTGGTCGGCCTTGCTCCTCTCCTTCTTAGCCTCCTCGAGTTTTGCGTGGAGCTCAATCCTGGCCATGAGCTCATTCATGGTGGCCGGAGGGAACAACATCAAATCTTTGAACTCTCGGCTGGAGTGGTCCAGGCTGAGTATGAATGACGTCACTGCGATTTTTTGATCACATTCTTCAATCTCGTTGTAGAGGTCCCAATACCGGGCTGAGTATTGGCGCAAAGATTCTGACCTTGCTCTCCGAAGGCCGAGGAGGGAATCAACCTCTTTTTTTCATCCTGGAGTTGGTAATGAACCGAGCCAGAAAGGCCGTTGAAAGGTCTCTCCATGAGGAGATGGACCCTGCCAGCAATCAGTCAAACCAAAGCAACCCAACCTCACCTAGGCTGGATGGAAACAGCTTGCACATCAATGCATCCTCCCCTCAGTAGAGGGATATCATCTGCTTGAAGTGCACAATGTGGGTGTATGAATCCATTTTGGGATTATACTTGTTGAATTTGGGGGCTGAGAAACCTGCCAGAGGCCTTATAGCTTCAATCTCTAGAGAGAATAGAGTGCAGGAGATTCTGTCCTGTCGGTATGACTCATAGGTCTGAGCTGATAGGACGTCCCTTCTTCTCCTCTGGTTAACCTCCTGCTCAGAGTAAGGATCCTGGCTGTCTCCCTGGCTGCTGTGCCTTTGGCGCATGGGTGGTGACTTCTCCCTAGCTGGGCAAGGTCTCTTAGCCGCTGGAACTGCGTTTGGACCGAGACGATCGAAGACAGGTGGCCAACGACTTTCGACCGAACGTTCATCCCTATGCCGGGGAGGCGAGACTTGGCGCCTGACGCGACGATCTTCGTTAATCCTCTACCGGACAGGGACTTCTTCTTCCCTCCCCCAGTCTATTCAAAACAGAGGGTCTGGTTTGCTGAGACCTGCTCCTACTCTAGGAAGGCTCCTGATACTCTCGGTCATCCCCCTCGGCACAGCTTGGCACCGCTCTTTTCTTCTCGGTGGCCTCCCTTAGTAGGGTCATTTCGTGGACGAGGGCATCAATTTGATGATCCCTTTGGCCCAGATCGCCTTCCAGCTGACGGATATACTGCCTAGTGGTAAGCTTGGCCGGAGGGTCAGGGTATTCACTGGTGCGGTAGTTGGCGTCGTCGGTGCGAGTACGTTTGGGGATTCGGAGAGCAGAGTCCCCTGCCCTAGCAACTTCCTTTCCCTTGATCCTTCGGCCATCAGACTGGTTTTCCTTGGAGTTTTAGTTTTTGGAAGTCATCTTTAAGCTACAACGGAGATTTGAGAGTTTGAGAAAGGGTCCCCAGCGGAGTCGCCAATTGTTGGGGGGTAAGACTTTCTAGCGGTGGTTCCCGGTTGTTAGCGGTGGAGATGAGGCTGTGCTTTGGCTGCAAAAGAAGGAAACGTTAGGCTACCGGCGAATGTCGCCGGTGGACCCTCCGATGGCTAAGTCAGCAAGGAATTCTAGAGAGAGAAAGCAAATGGACAGATCTTGGGCTAGTGAGAGAAGGTGTACCTCTGCATTGAATGCTCCCTCTATTTATAGATGCATCGGAGAGTAAGAGACACGTGCTTCGGCACAAGTGTAATGTTGTGCTGCGTCATGGGGTAGGGCACATTTTCCCTCTATGCGCCTAAACATCCGACTGATAGGTCGGCTCTGACAGTGTCAGGCGACACTGCCTGACAACATTGGGCGGCAGAAAAGCTGATAAAGCATGTCTAGCGTACTGCAGGAATCGCAGAAAAGCTAATCTCTGTGTTAGGCGTGTGTCTGCCATGTGCGCAAAATCCAGGATACTGTCTCTGAGGGAATCTTTGCTACGGACAAGGTATTTGTCCTGTTCGGTCGAAGGGTCACCCTTCGGTACGGTCAATCATCGGCATGGAGCTGTCCCTGGGCAGTAAACCTTCCATGCCGAAGTAAGCCCCGGGGAAGCCCCTCCTTCTGTCGGCCCTTGCCTCTGCTCGGTCATATGACCTCGGCTGGCTGTACTACTGGCTGGGAGTTATCCCCGGGCTATGAGGCTCCAGTGCCGGATCAAGCCCTGGGGAGCTCCTATCGTCGGCTCTTTAGTTGCTCGGCCCCCTGATGGCTGGCCTGTGTTGTGGTCCTCCTGGAGGAGGTCGTGGCTCCTGTCTCTCTTTAGTTCGGCCCCCAACAGAAATGTTTGTGACAAATTTGTTTACGACAAATTTGTTTGCTACAAATTTGTTTGAAATAAATGTGTTTGAAACTTACGTTCTTCGGGGTAAGTTTGCGACAAATGTGTTTGAAATGTTTGCCACAGTAATACGTTCTGCGACAATACGTTCTGCGACAATACGTTCTGCAATTTTTGGAGTTCGTCGAGAGTTGAGTTGATTCATCTGCTTCCCCAAATCTCATCTTGCTCGAGGATTTGGTCTCTTTTTATATGTATTTATGTGTTTATGTAGTCTATCCGAGTGTTGCTTTTAAAACATAGAACACATTTGTTGTGGAATTTTCAAGGATTTATGGAAATGAGTTTTAGAAATGTATTTTTCTGTGGTTAAACAACCTAATTGGGGTTTTCATTTCATTTACTTTCCTATTTTTTAAAGTTAGGTTCTTCATTTGAAACCAGAAAATTTTGGCATTTTTTCTTAGGTTGACCCAAATAATCACGGTTTTGATTTTGTTTAACTAAAATTTAGGGTTTTAACCAATTTGTATGCTAACATATTTTGAGCCAATGAATTAAGTTCTATACAAGAGAGCTCAGTTTTCACACACATTTTTTACTGTTAGATTTGCACAGGAATGAATATATCCCTCACGCATGCCCACATGAACCAAGAATATCTCTCTCACACATGTGTACACAGAATATGTTCACAGGAACAAAAATACCCATACCATTTTAGAGATGTGCTTTCAAAACCCTAACACAGACCTTTCACAATGACGATGATCTCCTCTCATACATTGACGATGACCTTTTCACACACACACACACACACATGCACACACACACACACTGGGAGACAAAGGGAGTCACTATTGTTTGAAGGCACAATGCGACGTTCTCACTGCCTAATACATCGTCTTCTACACAAGTTCATTGGTAGCATTTTAATTTCTATAATTTTGCACTTAGCTATACTCATTTCTATATAATATTAATTTATCAATATCAAGGTTTAACTTTTCTAGGCATACTCCCGCAAATTAAAATATTCAGGAGCTATTATATAGTGACTATGAAATACGAAGTATGTCTATGAATTCAAGGGTCCTTGCTCTGACACACATGAATGTAAGCATACATTACCTCGGCAATATGGATATTTTATATCCTTATTGTTTGGCCTTGCATTGGTTAGACGAGAAGCTGGTGAAATCACGTAAAAATCATCCCTTATTTGGAACTTGCTGTTTAGAAGGAAAGATACGGCTAGAAATGTATGGGTATTTTGGAGACAGAAATGTATGATTGAGACAAAAAATGTATGACTGCGATAACCATGCTGTTTTGTATAATAGATTAGAGTTTGTCTGTGTCTATGATATGACGCAATGTAGATTGGGCCCATATAAATAATCTATTGCATTAATGTACTTTAAAATAAAAAATCATCTAATTCGAATAACTATAATTATTTCATCCAAAATGATTTAGAAATTAGGCCTAATAGTTATGAATAAAAACCAACCATTTTGGATGAAACATTTAGAGTTATCCGAATAAAATAATTTTATATATGGTCATTTAAAATGTTATTTTAAAATTTATTAACTGCTCAAATTATTCATACGGGTCTCCAAAATATAGATGGTCAATACCCGGGTCATGAGCTCGGTTGTTGGGTGAAAATATATTTTAGGACCATTAGATCAAACTCCAAAACCATCTAAGGGTGAAAAATGTAAGATAAAATATGTGAGGCTCACGACCGTTGTGTTTTGTATAATAGATTTATAAGAATATAAATGTTTGTTATCGTTTTTGTGGTTTTATTTTTATTTTAAGTCATTAAACTCATGAATTTGTTTCTGTAATTCGGTTATCCTACATTTTTGTCCAAGATTTAAAAAAAAATTTAAATGCTCAGATTGTAACATAGTTGATTTTTTGTTGTGTGGAAGCGTCAGAAACAAATAAAGACAAATGAGTTTGAAAGCAATAATAAATTGAACAAACCACAAAAGAAGAGAGAGAAATAACTATCACAAGAACACAGATATTTAACGTGTTTCGGCTTACAGTGATGTAAACTTATGTCCATGGGCAGTCAAACGATAGAGGATTTAACTAGAACCAGAAAACAGATGCACGAAGGGCTATAGATGAGATCTCAAAGAGTTCCTCTCTTTTCTCTCTCATACACTAGGTGCTAAAAACGTCACACCTAATATATATATAGAATATCTCCCCTCACAACGTTTTTCTTGTCAAAAAATGGAATAAATACCTTTCAAAACATAATAAGAAACTGCTTCTGAAACTGCTGCACCTCCAGATTCGCTCGAGCGAGATGCAAGTCGCCCGAGCAAAAACCAAGTCGCTCGAGCAAAAACAAAGTCGCTTGAGACCAAAAAGTCCGCTTGATGCTGGTATTGAACATCGCTTGAGCAAAAAATACCGAAGGCATGCCTCAAGGGCATTGCTGCCAAATTTTGAGCCGAAATAACAAATCTCCATCTCGGCGAGAAATTAGAGTGCAAACTAGAAGAAACTCAATACAACAACCAAATAAACAGAACCCGACTAACTGTACTCCTAGGAAGCATGGGTACTCCAAAAATGGTGTCATACGAGTACCCAAGGGCGCCACCACATTGTAATGTGTGGGGTCAGCCGACCCCACTTGGAAAAAAATTGTTCTAATTATACTATAATTTTACATTAACTTACATTAATTTATGTTCTGACCCCACTTGAATTTTAAGAATGACATCACTGGATAATTTCCTCCCAACAAATGTGCATCCAACTCACCCAATATTATCAGGGTTGACCCCACTTGATATTATTGCTGGAGTTGCCACTGCGAGCATCGGGTACTCAGTGGGTACAGGTACGAGAACGGGTACGACAAAAAAGCACCCGGTACGAAAAAAGCACCTGGTACTTTTTACCAAAATGGGTATAGCTTCGGTACTTCTTGGGTACTTCTGTGGGTACGTTTGAGCAAAATATTATTTTTTAAACATATTCAGTGGCTAAATGTAAAGAAATCAGAAATATTGGGGGTTTAACTGTAGTTTTAATAACTTAAGATACTTACTGACCTAAAACACATATACAACTTTAGGTTTTTTTCTCATTCCCATTTGTTCCCGTTGTGCGGCTGCGATAAACATCTCCAAACCGGCGAATGACTTCTCTCTAGTCGGCGACATCCTCCTCTTCAATCGGCGATGTCTCCGGCGACCTCCTCTTCTCCAACAGCGAATCCTTCAACCACGATTCCCCTTCGGCGATTCCTAAATCGATCGATTCTTCTCCAGTCGGCGACGTTTTCGACAAGTGGTTCCTCTCAAGCAGACGAACCCTCCAGCACCACAGTTGCGATTTCTCTCTCCGACGATTCCTCTCCTCTTCAACTGAAGGTATTATATAAAAATAATTTTGGAATATGACTTAAAACTTAAAAAAAAAAGACCAACGATGTATCTATGCTTTCAATGTATCTATGATGTTTTTTTATTGAGTTCTTTCAATGATGTATCTATGCTCTCAGTATAACTGATGTATCTATGCTCCTCGTATCTTGACATTTGCTCGGTTTTCTATTTTAGGGGAGCTGGGTTTGGCCCATCGTGAATCAATTTTTTGGCATTATTTAACTTTTTTGTATTTATTATTTTATCATAATTTTATGAATTATAAATTCACTTTAATGATAAATTTCACAAAATAAAAACTTATAAACTCAATTTTGTAAAAGTAAAAAATTCAAAAATACATTATATATTTGAATTATTTATCATATTTTGTAGTTTTTAAGTTTTTAATTATATTTTTTATTACTTAAAAATTTCTTCTGAAAAATGAATGAATTCAAGAATTTGAGGCAAAAATAATATATGTAAAAAGTTGAATAAAAATAAATGAATAAAATTTTAAAAAATTATGACAAACTTGGCCTAACAATTCTCAATCAATTAGAAGAAGCTATTAAATTCCACGTGTCATTTTTTTGGTAAAGTGTATCACGACGCTCGTCCACCGCGCGTACATCTACCATTCTCTCTCTCTCTCTCTAAAAAAACACCCATTATTATACTCTCTCTCACACACACAGCAGCGACTGCCGAGAGAGTCTTTCGTTTTTCTCCTCTCTTGGGGTCTCTCCTCCCTCTCAACTCCTCTACCTCAATTCAAGCTTGGTAAGCCATGAAACCTAAGCTTTTTTTAGTCACAACCATTTCACTCTTTATACATACATGTGTCTTTATGTACATCTATATATTTTGTCTTCACGTTTTGTTTGTTTTGAATCTGTAACTTGTTAATCCACGCATAACCATGAACACCCATTTCCTCAGGTTCGCTGCTTCACGTGATTGGACTTCAATGGAGGTTAGAAAATTCCATATCTTGTTATACATACGTATATGTATGTATGTGTGTATATCGTTGTGTATAGCATGTTTTTATACATGGGTTTGCGTGTGATACGATTTGATTGTGCCTTCTCCGCTTTCCATGGTTTGGTACTGTTTATATTACTCGAATTTGTTGGGATCACGTTGGGATTTTTTCTATGGATAGTAAAGTATTGTTTAAAAGGTAGTCCATAAATTTATTTTCGTTTCGTTTTTGATATTGATTTGTTTATTCAGTTTCATACTTGTTTGTTTTGGATTTTTTGGGTTTTGATGTTTTGCGATTAAAATGTTGGGTTTGGTTCTTACAATTTTTTTTGTCGAAGTATTATTTTTTCGAACTGGGATCGGTTCTATGTTTCAGTGGTTCAAATATGGATCTGGGTTTCGAATATTTTTTTATGGTTAGCATCATATCCTCTGCCTGTTTGTGATTCTATGGCCTGAAATTTGTACTTTATTTTCATCCTATAGTTTGCCTGCACCTATAACATGACACAATGTAGGTTGGACCCCATATAAATAATATGTCCTGTTAATATATTTTAAAATAGATTTTCAAGTCACTCTGTAAAAAACAATCTCATTCGATTAACTGTAATTATTTCATCCAAAATGATTTAGAAGTTAGACCTAATAGTTATGAATAAAAACCACCATTTTAGATGAAACAGTTAGAGTTATTTTGAATAAAATAATATTTTATATTATCATTTAAAATATTATTTTAAAATTTATCAATGACTTGAATTATTCGTACGGACCTCCAAAATATAAATGGTCAATGTCCGGGTCATGAACTTAGTTGTTGGGTGAAAATATATTTTAAGACCGTTAGATCAAACTCCAAAACCATCTAAGTGTGGAAAATATGAGGCAAAATGTGTGGGGCCCACGACCGTTGTGTTTTGCATAATAGATTTATTGGAATGTAAATGTTTGTTATCGTTTTTGTGGTTTTATTTTTATTTTAAGTTATTAACCTCATGAATTTGTTTCTGTAATTCGACTATCCTACATTTTTGTCCAAGATTTTAAAAATATTTTAAATGCTCAGATTGTAACATAGTTGATTTTTTGTTGTGCGGAAGCGTGATTGAACAAACCGCAAAAGAAGAGAGAGAAATAACAATCATAAGAACACAGAGATTTAACGTGTTTCGGCTTACAGTGATGTAAACTTATGTCCACGGGTAGTCAAACGATAGAGGATTTCACTAGAACCAGAAAACAGATGCACGAAGGGCTACAGATGAGATCTGACAGAGTTCCTCTCTTTTCTCTCTCAGACACTAGGTGCCAAAAACGTCACACCTAATGTATATACAGAATATCTCCCCTCGCAACCTTTTCCTTGCAAAAAAATGGAATAAAAACCTTTCAAAACATAATAAGAAACTGCTGCACCTCCAGATTCGCTCGAGCGAGATGCAAGTCGCTCGAGCAAAAACCAAGTCGCTCGAGCAAAAACCAAGTCGCTTGAGACCAAAAAGTCCGTTTGATGCTGGTATTGAAAGTCGCTCGAGCAAAAAACACCGAAGGCACGCCTCAAGGGCATTGCTGCCAATTTTTGAGTCGAAACAACAAATCTCCATCTCGGCGAGAAATTAGAGTGCAAACTAGAAGAAATTCAATACAACAACCAAATAAATAGAACCCAACTAACTGTACTCCTAGGAAGCACGGGTACTCCAAAATGGTGTCATACGAGTACCCAAGGGCGCCGCCACATTGTAATGTGTGGGGTCAGCCGACCCCACTTTGAAAAAAAAATTGTTCTAATTATACTATAATTTTACATTAACTTACATTAATTTACCCCACTTGAATTTTAAGAATGACACCACTGGATAATTTCCTCCCAACAAACGTGCATCCAACTCACCCAATATTACCGGGGTTGACCCCACTTGATATTATTGCTGGAGTTGCCACTGCGAGTACCGGGTACTCCGTGGGTACATGTACGGGAACGAGTACGGAAAAAAAGCACCTGGTACGAAAAAAAAGCACCTGGTACTTTTTACCAAAATGGGTATGGCTTCGGTACTTCTTGGGTACTTCTGTGGGTACGTTTGAGCAAAATTTTATTTTTTAAACATTTTCAGTGGCTAAAGCTAAAGAAATCAGAAATATTGGGGGTTTAATTATAGTTTTAATAACTTAAGATACTTACTGACCTAAAACACATACACTACATTAGGTTTTTTCCTCATTCCCATTTGTTCCCGTTGTGCGGCTGCGATAGACATCTCCAAACCGGCGAATGACTTCTCTCTAGTTGGTGACATCCTCCTCTTCAGTCGGCAATGTCTCCGGCGACCTCCTCTTCTCCAACAGCGAATCCTTCAACCACGATTCCCCTCCGGCGATTCCTAAATCGATCGATTCTTCTCCAGTCGGCGTCGTCTTCGACAAGTGGTTCCTCTCAAGCAGACGAACCCTCCAGCACCACAATTGCGATTTCTCTCTCCGACGATTCCTCTCTCCGACGATTCCTCTCCTCTTCAACTGAAGGTATTATATAAAAATAATTTTGGAATATGACTTAAAACTTAAAAAATTGACCAACGATGTATCTATGCTTTCAATGTATCTATGATGTTTCTTATTGAGTTCCTTCAATGATGTATCTATGCTCTCAGTATAACTGATGTATCTATGCTCCTCATACCTTGACATTTGCTATGTTTTCTATTTTAGGAAATTGTTTTGACGTGTTTGTTATCTAGTTCCATCGTGCAGATCATGAAACATACATATCTTGATTTTGATTTTGTAATTCTTTCATTAATTATTTCATTGGTTTTGTAATTTTCATATTTTTATGAATATTAGTTCAACACACATTATGTGTTCAATGTTTATATTTTATTGAATTCTTTCAATGTTGTTTCATTGAAGTTTTATTCATGTTTTTTATAGTAAAAATGTTCATATTTTATTATTACGTAATGAAATATAGTATAATAATAAATAAAATAATAAATAAATTTGACGTACCCCCGCCGTACCCGTACCCTACTTTTTTGGGTTAGTACCGTTTCCCGTACCCGTACCGTACCCGTACCCCATACCGGTACCCGTGCTTCATAGCCGTACTCTGACTGCCATCAGTGCGTCTAAAAACGCCTGCACCCCAAAGTGCTCGGATGCACTGTATTTGGATCAATTCGTGACAATGCTGAAACTTGATCCCAGTGACAACCTTCGTCATCATATCAGCTGGATTGTCCACAATACCAATCTTCTCCAATAGCATGTCTCCCTCATCAATAATCTCCTGGATAAAGTGAAAACGAACATCAATATGTTTGGTCCGAGCATGATGCACCTGATTTTTTACAAGATGGACTGCACTCTAGCTGTTACAATGAACGGCAACGTGATCCTGCCCAATTCCCAAATCAGCCATCAACCCATGCAACCAAATTGGCCTCAGTAGTAGATAGCACAATCGTCGACTGCAAAGAACATCGTCAACTTACTGGATCACCAGCCATATAAAATTAATACATAGTAGTTGAACGACGCTTATCTAGATCACCCGCATAATCTGAATCCACACAACCTGTCATCAGATCATTCCCAGATGTGCACCTCTCAAACTTCAAACCCATATTTACGGTCCACAGAACATACCACAAAATCTACATAGTCGCTTGCCAATGAACCTTCCCCGGATCATGCATATACCAGCTAACCATACTGACGACCCGTGCCACATTAGGCCTCGTGTAGACTATGACGTACATCAAACTTCCAACCAAGTTTGCGTAAGCAACAGTCAGTATGTATTTTTGTTCCTCATCTGTGGTAGGAGATAGCAAAGCACTAAGCTTAAAATGAAGAGCTAATAGAACACTCATCGATTTTGAGTTTCCATCAATATTGAACCGCTCAAGCACCTTCTTTAGATATTGCTACTGAATTAGGTGAACGATGCCCTTCGCCCTATCACGTGTAATCTCTATCCCCAAAATCGTACGTGTTTCACCGAGATCTTTCATCTCGAATTCCTGATTCAGCCTGTCTATCTCCACCTTGCTTTTACATGCAATCAACATATCATAAACATATAAAAGCAAATAAATGTAGGACTGATCCGTCAGCTTCTTAAAACACTCAATGATCATACTAACAGTGTATTTTTGCCCCAACATGAAGCTATCAAAACGTTTATACCACTGACACGACGACTGTTTTAACCTTTAGAGAGACTTTTTCAGATGACAAAATAACATCTCACTACTAGCAATACGAAAACATCAGATCGAGACATATAAATCTCCTCGTCTAAATCACTATGTGAATGAAGTCTTTACATCTAATTGAGCCAACTCCAAATCAAATTGTGCTACTAAAGCAAGCAAAATACGGATTGAAGCATGTTTTACAACAATAGAAAATACTTCATTATAGTTGATACCCTCGTGCTGTGTGTAGCCCTTGACCATCAGTCTTGCTTTGTAACGAATACCATCCTTCTTTGTTGACTCTTCCTTCTTGGTGTAGACCCACTTGTAACCTATCTCCTTTTTGCCTATCGGAACTGGAACTAAATCTCATGTCTGATTTTTATGAAAAAAAGTGATCTCCTCACCCATTTCCTTATTTCACTCCTCAACTTCTAGACTTTTCATCGCTTCTTTGAAATTGGATGTGATATCGGCATCTATAACTGACAAAGCATAGCCAACCATGTCAACATACCTAGCGGGTACTCAAACGACCTTATTGGACCGAGATATTGCAATAGAATTGTTGAGAAATAATTATCGATGTGTTATTCTTCTCTCAAGCCCACATCCCGGGGCATTTTTAAGATACTTCAAAATATGAACAACAACATCCATATGGGGTATCTGAGGACAACTCATAAATTGACTGACAATACTGACAGCATAGGAGATATCGGGCCGAGTGATAGTGAGATAAATAAGTTTACCCACAAGTCTTCGATACATTTCAGGATTATCAAATAATTCTCCATCTTCAGGCAAGAGTTTAACATTGGTCTCCATGGGAGTGGATACAGGTTTAGAGCCAAGATAACCTGTGTCTTTCAACAGATCAAGAGTGTATTTCCTTTGTGATAAACTGATGCCTGCTTTAGAACGAGCAACCTCTATGCCAAGAAAGTACCAAAGTTTGCTAAGATCCTTAGTGAGAAAACTGGAGCACAGATGTCGAATTAATGTTTGAATCCCTCTGTTGTCACTTCCAGTGATAACAATATCATCCACATGAACCACAAGAATGACAATACCCCGAGTGGTTTGTTTAAAAAATACTGAATGATCATTTTGACTTTGAGTCATACCATGAGACACGACAGTGTTACTAAATTTACTGAACCAAGCTCGAGGAGATTGTTTGAGGCCATAGATAGATTTGCGAAGATGACACACACACTCCCCCTTAGACTCAAAACCGGGAGATTGAGTCATATAGACTGTCTCTAAAA
>NMUG010002358.1:0-16116 GCA_002855965.1 Monotropa hypopitys | reverse complement strand
GGATAATAAGTAATTCAGCACGTTGAATTTACAAATTCTTCCTTTGATCCAATGTTAATTTGATACTAAATTCGCAATTGACTTGCATCATGGAATTTAGAGCTTTTGATTTGATTTGATTTTGATTTAAATTTCGAAAAGGATAATATGTAATTCAGCACGTTGAATTTACAAATTATTCTTTTTATGCAATGTTAATTTGCTACTAAATTCGCAATTGACTTGAATCATAGAATTTAAAGATTTTGATTGTATTTGATTTTTTGTTGATTTTATTATTCAATGTTTTCGTTGATTTTATATCCCTGAAAGGATAACAAGTAATTCGCCAACTTGAATTGCGAGTTATTTCTTTCATTTGAACCGATCGGTTACTTGATTCGCCGATGGTACAAACTGAGGGGTGAATTGATTTATTTGATTGAAAAGAAATAAAAGAGACGGATCATTAAAGGCGAGGGGTCGTGATGACATAGCTGAGCTGAGAGATACCGCCTCTAATGATAAATGCTATGAAATAAAGATAAACAACGGCGAGGGGTCGTGCTGGTCATGGCCAGGCTGATCGATACCACCACCCCAAACGCACACCATAGAAAATAAAGATAGATAAAATGAGGGGTCGTGCTAGCGAGGCAAGACTGATCGATACCTCTTCCTGACATGAACGATGTATAAATGAAGATAAATAGTTGGATAATAACGAGGGGTCATGCTGGCGAGGCCAGGCTGATCGATACCGCCTCCAAAAACGCACACCACAGAAAAGATAGATAATAACGAGGGATAGTGCCAGCATGGCCAGGCTGATCGATATCATCTCGGAAAATGCACACCGCAAAAGTATAGGAAGCTGACCGTATGAAACGGTTTCTGGGAATCAATATTTTCGAAAACCGTCCAATGGTCAGAAGCTAGTAGGCATAGCCGTACTTTCAGCTAAGACGACCAAGTTAACGACTTTGAGAATATTGATGTTTTTGATAATGAAAGTTTGATTTCCCGGTTGTCAAAATGGGATCGAGCAGCCGGTAGCCATAGCCATATGCAAGACCAAGATGTCGCAAAATGATACGTTGGAAAATTAACTTTTCATTATATCGCAGAAAATAAACCCCGGAGGACGTCCGTAGTTTATTTTCTACGTGTGCATTTAAATGGATTACATTGCGACTGAAAAATAAATGAGTATAAATATATTTATACCTTGTGTGTAATTACAATTGAAAGGATAAGTTTGTCGATAGTATCCGTTTGACTATAATACGTTATAGTATTCAGGTGCAAGAATCCCTACTATATCGAACTATAATCTAGAAACACGTACCGGGACTTTCCTAAAAGAATGATATTCTGAAAAATGAAAGGGAAAATGATTCAAAAATTTATTGACTAAATTTCAGTAGCGCTTCCGCTACGACTGACATTTTTAGTATTTTTCGTAAATGGGAAAGTTCGGGATTGGATTGATTTTGAGGGAGAGCTTTGGTCTCAGGATCGATTGGGTACTGATTTGGGAATGTTTTTATACTCTGAAAAACAGTTGGTAATTTTGAGGTTCGGGCCGGGTTTGGATAGATCAAGGCACGGGGTGAATTTGGCTTGAATTTGGAGAGGTTTTGAAGGCTTTGGGACTTATGTCCGAGAGATTGGATGTAGGAGAGCTTCAATAACAACTTTGGGTGTGTCTCCTCCTCCTCAATGGCCTGAATGGCCACTTGTTATATAGGACTATGTCGCACCTATAGGTGCGACATCCTATTGGACCAATTTTGGCTGCTGGCTGGAGTGGTTGCATGATTTAGCAGAGGGGTTAAGCCCCTTTTGGACACTTCCTTTTTCCATTGAATTTGAATTATACAAAAGGTGTATATACTTTTATATAAAGTATATCATTTTTGTCTTTTTGTCGCCGAAAATTCTGATCGCGATCCGATATGCATCGTGGAGTCGGGGGATGATCAGGGTGATCGATTCGTCACTGAATACAGTCGTTGAACTCGCCTCACTATGTAGATCATGAGAAAATTTTCGCCTCGTGCTGAATATACTCTGGTAAAAAAGTGATTTCTGAGCCGTTATTCTAAACGTTCGCCCTTTGATCTGCTACTTTTCTCCCGAGAATGATTTCGCAATCGCAACTTTTCATCAATAAACGTTTGTCTTTTCTCCAGGAAGCTATAAAAAATTGTGTCGCATCATTCCGATATCGGCTCGCTACGTTACGCTGATCTGAACAAAATAACTCTCCCGGGCAACTAAATTCCGGGTTTTCAACCTCCGTCGCAGTTTGATATTTCGTTGCCTCATTAATGATGTTACCGACACATTGACATTAAAACTTAAATTTTTGGATCTTCGAGCGCAATTCTGCCTATACCACTTAAAATGCGTCTTCTGATGCTGATTTTCGCTGTTCGAGCCATGTTCTTTCCGAACCGTTCATTTGCTTCGCAGTTTTTCTTTGGGTAATTATCTGTTTATGGGTTTCAAACATATCTTTAAAATTTGGGACCCGTCGCTTTTCATTCGGTATTTGTTCAGTTGATTCGAACCGTCCGGAAAACGAGTAATTGCAGATTTGACCATTCCGGGCTTCGATTTTCTGACATTTGACAGCGGGTCAAAATGGGGTATCAACAGGCGCCATAACTTTAATGTGAAAACTACTACTGCAAGCTCCAGGTCATGCGTAGGGTAGTTCTTTTAATGTAGCTTCAGTTGTCGCGAGGCGTAGGCGATCACTTTTCCTTCTTGCATTAACATGCATCCTAGTCCTCTGAGCGAAGCGTCGCTGTATATTGCAAAACCTTTTTATCCCTTGGGTAGAGTTAGCACGGGTGCTGTAGTTAGTCTTTTCTTCAATTCTTGGAAGCACTCGTCACGTTCTTGGGTCCAGACGAAAGGTTCTCCTTTCTGAGTGAGCTCTATCATTGGTGCGGCGGTCTTTGAGAAGTCTTTGATGAAACGTCGGTAGTAACGGGCAAGTCCTAAAAAGATACGGACTTCTGCTACTGAGGTAGGGGTAGACCAGTTGGCGACGGTCTCTATCTTCTGGGGATCCACTTAAATACCATCCTCGTCGATGATGTGCCCAAGGAAATGAACGCTCATGAGCCAAACTTCGCACTTGTTGAACTCTGCATAAAGTTTCTTCTCTCGTAGGATTCGAAGTACTATTGCCAAATGAATTGTGTGATGCCCTTCGTCTTTCGAGTAGATGAGAATGTCTTCGATGGACACTATCACGAAATCATCGAGGTAATTGGCAAAGATTCGATTCACGAGGTCCATGAATGCTACTGGTGCATTTGTTACTCCGAAAGGCATAACTAGGAACTCGTAGTGGCCATATCTGGTGCGAAAAGTAGTCCTCTCTACGTCTTCTGCCTTGACTTTGATGAACTAGATTGGATGAAATTTTTATCCATCAAGTCTTGCAGTTGTGCCTTCAGTTCCTTAAGCTCCGCTGGTGCCATCCGATAGGGCATCTTTGAGACTGGTTGAGCTCCAGGCATGATATCAATAGAGAAGTCGACTTCTCGGTCAACAAGCATTCCAAGAAGTTCTTTAGGAAACAAATCGGAGAATTCTCGGACTGTTGGAATATCGTTTACGGAGGGTTGATTTGTTGAAGTTGTAGAAATACTACATAAGTATCCCTGACAACCTTTTTGCAAAAGTCATCGGGCCTTTGATACTGAAACAAAACAAGGTGGCGAGAAAATCTTTTCTCCTTGGAGTCTAGACTCCCCACCTTCTGACCCTTCGAAGGTGATAAGTTTTGCAGTGCAATCGATTTTTGCGTTGAACTTAGATAGCCAATCCATGCCGATTATTACGTCGAAATGGGCCATAGCTAAGGGTATGAAGTCTATGAATGTTGGTACTCCTCCAATACGAGCTTCGTAGTTTCGAAGAACTGTTGAGCATAAAACTCCTTTACTCATAGGTTGGGACACTAATAGATCGAAGTCTAATGGTTCAGAACTCTTGCAAATTTTCTTGGCGTGGGATTTAGAAATAAACGAATGCGTGGATCCTAAATCGAATAATACATAAGTAGGGAGATTGTAGATATAAATTCTACCTGCCACGATCCATTCGCCGTTCCTCGGGTCTCCTGGGACAAGTACGAAAGCTCCCCCCTGCCTCTGGTTCAGGTTTCATTGATTGTCATCATTGTTCCTTTTGCCTCCAATTTGCACTGTGTTTGATCGAGTGGATATGTTAGAACAGTTGCTCTTGAAGTGTCCCTCTTTGCCGCATCCAAAACATTTGAGTGGTTCCCTGGCCCAACATTCTCCTCCGTGATTCTTCCCACATTTGGGACAAGGCGGTCTTGGTCCTCCTGGGTGCGACTTCTCTCTTCTCGGGTTCCCTCGTTGATTTCTTCCAAAGTTTGCTTTCTTGAAGTGACTTGACCCTCCTTGACTCTGGTTCCTCTTCCTTTCGTTAAAACGTCTTGTTTCGTCTACATCTTGCTCTACTAGGATAGCTATATCCAGAACTTCAGCATACATCGGCAATTGAAAGGGGCGAACAATTTTTCGGATCTCGTGCTTAAGCCCTTCTTCGAAATTCCAGGCCTTTATATCATCGCTAGCCACCAAGTATGGTGCGTAAAAAACAAGGTTAGTGAATTCAGCTTCATAATATGCTACCATCATGGCTCCCCGTTGCTTTAGGTTTTCGAATTCAATGCGCTTTGCATTTTGCGTTACGCGAGGCATGAACTTCTCTCGGAAAATCTCTATTAATCTTGCCCAAGTCATGTTGGGTTCGGAAATACTCTTTAGGTTCCACCATCGATTGGCTTCACCTATGAGGAGGTATGCTCCGATCTCAACTTTCTGCAAGTCCGTACATCGAAGAAGTCGGAAATTCTTTTCCATTTCTACGACCCATTCATTTGCTTTGATCGGGTCCATACCTCCAGGAAAGGTTGGAGGTTTGAGTTTAAGAAACTCCTTTACTGCTGCTACGTTATTGATTTGTTGAGCAGGATCAATTACTTCGTCTTTATGAGGGTTTGGTGGTTCATTTGCAGGCTGTTGGCGCATTTGCTCGATTGTCTCATGCTGGGCTTGAATGACTCCAGCTAACGTTCGCACCATGTCTCGGAGCTCAGTGATCTCTGGGTGCCCCTAACGATTTTCTTGATTATTTGTACGGGTGTTAACCATTCTGGTAATAAAAAGAGTCATAGTTAGAAACAAGGAATGACACTTCCTTACTAAACATACTGCATAAGATACTTTTCGAGATAAAATATGTATGGATAGGACTGGACACACGACAAAATACTCCGGATATTACTATTATGCTATCACTTATTGTTTGAGTCGCTAGGCCAATCGTAGTGAGGGTAAGTCCATTCTTGATGGATCATTATGAGATCCTCCTCAAGATCTCCATCGAAGTCTTTGTCAAAATTGAGAGGTTCGTCGACCAATCCATCTTCTAGTTATAGGTCTGTGTCGAGGTCTTTTTCTACCTCAGCCATTTCTTCGTTCATTTCCTCGTCCGACAGGTCTTCCTCGAAAGCTTGTTCTTGTAGTATGCCATCCTCTTGAAGGGCCACGTAGTTGTTGATGTAGTTCGTCATTATTCCTCGTATTTCTTGGAAATTCCATTGCTGGATAGATCTTTGTGCCAAAATGCATGCTTGCTCTTTAAGTCATAGGCGATATTCAATGAGTGCTCGGACCTATGCCTTCGTGCGATTTACTGCTCTCATTGTGAGTTGGGCTATAGTGCCTATTGCTAAGTCAGCTGCATCGGTGCGAAGATGGTCCTTTAAGATCTCATCCTCCAATGGCAGTACACCTTGTGGTCCCACTTCGTAGAGGCCATAAAAATCATCACTTGAGTATCCATCATTGTTGGAGTAATCGGATTCGCTGCTAGACATGGCTACAAAACTCATAATATAAGATATTTTCTACATTAGCGGCCATTTCCTAAGAAAGTTCGTCTTATGGTTTAGTTTTGTTCTTGAAATGTGTGTGTCTTTCTTCCTAGCTCTGGATTTGTTCTGGAATTCAACAACTCATGCTATGATACCACTTCTGTCACGACCCATCCTAATCTTGAGATGAATACATGACCGGCCAACGAGCAAGCTCGCAAAGGCCTAAGATACAAGAGTTGAGAAATTCTATAACAATATAAAATGCGGAAGCGAGTGAACAAATCAGATCAGTTCATTACATTTCATTAGCGTATTTTTGAGTTACAACATGGTAGGCTTTAAGGGCCTATACAACAAGAAGTAAGATATAAAATCATCAAACTGCTAAACTGCTCCAAAGCTAATCTTCGACATGTCCTGAAAAAGGTTTTAGAAAAATGCATAAGCCAAAGCTAGAGTGAATCAATATATAACATATTACAAGTTTCATGGATTAACAGTTTTCAATCGTAAAACAGTTCTGCATCAGAATGGCTCATGGCCTAAGTAGTATTGTAGCTTGTAGCCTTATAGTTCGGCATGACCTGTACTGTGCATTGCATCTTTATCAATTCTTTAATTGAATCAATACCTTGTACCAAAAGCTATCCGCCCCTAGTACCTTGACCAGGGGCTAACCGCCCCCAGCGGCATCACCAAGGGCTAACCTCTCCTAGTGGGATCACAAGGGCTAACCGCCCCTAGTGGCACTAGCGTCTTTTGCGCATAAGGATCCCGTCTGTAGGCTTTTCATCATCATATCCTTCCCGTAGGCTTTTCATCATCATATCATGTCTGTAGGTTTTTCATCATCATATACAAGCACCTGCTGCATGGCATGCTTGTCACATTAAGCTGTTGGTATCATTGGAGTGCCCTGTCATATTTCAATACTATAATTGTGCCTTTTTCCGTATGATCATTTTGTTCCGTTTCATCTCCATTTTAGTTTTGTCTTCTTATAAAAGATTTATAATTTCTGTCGTTCGAAATCGACTGTCGGTCCATGCAAAAAGGGAGAGTTTGTGCTCTATTTCGTTTTCTCAAAACAAGTGATAACATAGCGGCTTTTTGAGATTCATTAACCATAATCATATTTTGTAAAGGAAATGAGCACTTTAAAAAGTAGGATTAAGTATGGTATATAGAGATTCACCTGAATGAAGTAGGGTTTTCTTGCCTTTGATCTTAAGGTACCTTTGATCACTTCGGTCTTGGAATGTTATCAGATGCATGCTATTCTTAGTATGCCTATCTTTTTCTATCCATAAGTGCCTTTAGATAGTGAGTATAAGCCATCTTTCAATTCTCTCTACTCTCTTCCATGTCGATAGGATGGCGTGAAGGAAGGACAACTCATGTCCATCTTTGTCCAGGATGTGGATGGTGTGTGTTCGTTCCTTATCATAATGAATGTTAAGATACCTAATTTAGTGACGATACGTGAGTTGACTACTCCTTATCTTCGTGGTCATTTTCTTGACTTTCTCGTATTGCATTGACATTGTTTGGCATCAATGGGAGAAGCCCTCGTTTGAGAACTTCCTAATCTACTCTTCCCAAGATCCCAATGTCGTTCTTATCCTTTTAATGATTAGTGGAAGTGCTAGAGCTTGTGGCATCCTGATGGACTACGGTGTGGTCTCCACCTTATATGATATGTTCTATTTACCCCTTTGTGTTCTCGTCATTCGTTATGGAGGAATTTGATGCAATTCTATGGATTGTCTTACCTTCCAATCATGTTATTATTTCGCTTATGCACGTTGATCTTACATGTGCGTTCCTTTCTCGTGGCATTCTGTGAAATGGAATTGCAATCATCTCTCCAGTCAATTAATTTCTTGATTGTTTGAATGTCTCCAGCTTAGGGAGAGTGTCTCCTATGGACATTTGTTTGCAAGAGTAGGTGATATTGTCAGTCTGTGGGCTGGTGAGTGTTTGTAGTGTGGATTGATTGGTAAGGCGAGATATGGATCATACTGTGCAGTTGTGTTTAGAGTTTTTGGTATAATGTGTGTCTCTTTGGGTCGACTGCACCGACCTAGTTGCATAGTGATGTTGGTATGACCAAGTGGGTGTGTAGTCCATGTCGTGTGGTGTAAGAAGGACTAAGAAAGATTGATTTGAGAAGGCGACTGGCCATCGCATCTCAAAACAAGCTTCCACGAGTCATTCTGGTACCGCAATAGGTATAGGTGCGGGTTCAGTTGTGTAAGAATTGGACTCTATCTAGAGTTTATTAGTAACGTAATGTTCCATGTGTAGTTAGTTTCGGGGTTTATGTGATCGTTCGGGTGTCTTTCTGATAATGGATGATGTATTATGGAAATTATGGATGAAGTTTAGGAGTTAGAAGTGTTGTGGGGTCAAGTAGTTGACCATTTTGAGGATAGTCTTGTGGGTTTCTTTCTCAGTGTTGTGGTTTGCCTCGTGGGCATATGTCGTCGGTTCTCGACGACCAAATTTTGGAGTATGATAGAATAATCGTTTTAAACGTGAGAGTTTTCCCAGTAATCTTCTAGTGGTAAGGTCTTTGTCCTTTCTCTTCCTAAAAAAATTCTTCTTGGTAAGCAATTATGTATGGTAAATGTAGTAGGAACATGGTGTTCCCTTCTTCTGGTAAGTTCTTTTCCCTAGTTTGACACCTTTGGATGGTCTTTCATGCCATTCTAGTGTACCTCTTGTCGTATACCTTCTTCGTTGTTGTTTATGGCTCGAGTTTGGAAACTAGGTTTGTTATTCCTCCCCTTTGACTACCTTGGCATCATGGAATTTTTGCTGGTCAAGTGAATCGTAGTTATGGAAATGCTTAGGAGAATGCATATCTTGGATTCCTCCCCGGGAATTCATTCGAAGAATTCTTCTTGGACTTGGTAAGTTCTCTTAAAGCCATAAATTCTTGGCTTGAGATTATCTTTATTGGAAGCATTGCGAGTTTGTTTTCGTCATCTATCTTAACGTATGTAAATTTTGAGGACAAAATTTTTGAAAGAGGGTTGTACCACCCCATAATTTTAAAAGCCATTTTAAACACATTTTTTAAAAGAATAATAAAGATAAACGGGGAGTTAACTATTGTTATCCAAGTACAATCAGCTGAAGTAACCATTACCAACATATGATACAGAACGAGACTACAAAATAAATACAAAGTGTGGAAGAATAAATATACAACTGGCTACTACAACTGAAATGAAAGTACAAGAAAAAGAAGTACAACATAGACTAAGATGGCAAGCTCCCAAGGATCCAGCAACAGGCCAAGCTCCAAGTCCACAACTACTCCAAGCCCTGTAAATAACCCTGAAAAAAGGAGAAAAGGGAGGGTCTGAGCAAACCACAGCTCAGTAGGAAAACTCCTAACTACTACCAAGAATGCACCTGCGAGTGCATGCCTAAGTGTATACACACAAACGAAAACAAAGGAGAGGAGACCCAACTCAAACCAAGTACGACACAACCTCAAAGCAACCCAAACACTAGCACACGACCAACCGTGAAGGCTAAGTGAGACTCCAACAATCAACCAACAGTGAGGTACAACCCAATGAGACTAACGTAATCACTAGCGTGAGGCAACCTCCAAACTCATCCAAAGAACCCAAGAGACCACAACGACAAGACCTCAACGCCACTCTACCACCCAATCCTCCAATCACCAAGAACATTGTTATGGATTTGATTCTCGTTTAACTTTAGAATATTTGGATCTTGAGGTAGATTTCAATTATTAATCATTCATTTCCTTTTTGTCTCCACATGATGAATCATGGAAGCCCAAGCCATCCTTTTCGACATTACCCACCTCGTCGACTAAGGCGAGTCGCGTACTAGGAGGTCGCACTAGCCCGGTACATAATACTCCCACAGGACCGAAGCAAGGGACTATGTACCAAGACACTGCATTCGTCCATATCCGATCTTCTCCTCTGGCGACACAAGGGAGTCACGCAGGACTCGTACTAACCCAACAACATATTCCCAGTTGGCGGCTCAAGGGGTCACAACGGGGACCACACATGCAACAGCCGTAACACGGGTAGGGCAACAACGTACTAAACCCATATTGGTACCAATATAAACACCCTCTGCGATGTCCACTAGGGGAAGGGTATCGCTAGCCCAATTGCTCCGTGAGGAACCCACGAGTATTATTAGCCCAATTTCCCTCCAATACACCGTATGGGATAGCCCAATTGCTCCATCCCAATTCCCAAGTTGGTACCCTCATACGTGATTCAATCATCTCCTCACATGATCTTTGTTTTTAAAGTAGGTGAAATATAGATAATGGATTCAAGATTGGGAACGGGTGATCCTCGTGGGATTCATCCCTCATATTTGACGTTCATTGCATACGTTGAGTTCATTCACAAATTCCTCAAATCACCATTCTCCTTGACTACATCAAAGGCAACACCAACCAAAACCATCAACGCCTCCAATTCACGAGGACACCCAAGAAACCAAAGCCGACAACTACACAACTCCACGATACACCCAAGGGATATTGGTAGCCCAATTGCTCCCCAATGCCACACATGGGAATTTCATCGAACACGTGGCATCCAACAATCTTTAAGGGTCCGACACCAAAGTTCGCAACCTAAATTCATTCCATCGATCACCCTTACCCAATATCCGACAACCTTTAGTAGCCGTACCTCAGTCTTAAGGGATCAGACTCATCCTAGGGAGTCGTACACGCGGTTTGACCCTAGGCATCCCACGACGTCTCGAATCGCCATATTCCCAGAGCTCAGACCTCGGCACGTTACAAACATTTTGACTAAGGGGCTTACCGGATGGGTGACCTAGATATCTGGTTACCAAACCGATCGGTAGAGCATCCTCGCGACCCTTGTGGTAAGGGCGTGGCTCCCGGCTGACATGCTACCTAGCGGAGGGTCCATCCTCCGGCAATGACCCAGTACAGAATGGCTCGTCCACCTACTTTGCGGATCCCCCATCCGTACGACCTACCCGGCCCAGCGACCACACCGGCCTAATTGGCTCACCACGTGCATCATTCAGGCCCAGCATCACACGGGGGAGCCCACGACACGTGGTTTACGTACCAATATTGAGCCCCAAGCCAACCTACCCCTATAAAAAACCCCAGGGGTACTATTCACGGGATCTAGTCCCTGACACGAACCGTCCGGCCTCACTATCTTCTATCTTCCTCCTCAAAAAAGAGACTAACTTAAGCATCGGAGGCCCCGTTGGTCACAACCGACCGGTAGACTGTTAAAGTATCATTAATTTCTCAGTGGTGTTATATTTTACTCATATTGTTCCGGAAGTTGATGTTTCATCTTCCAGAAGACCAAGCTCAACGCTACAGGTCTAACAAGTCAGGTCCGTGATGTTCCAGAAGATAGCATTTTATGTTCCAGAAGATGGTGATCCATGTTGCAGCCTTTTAGTCTTGGCTAATTGATGTTCCGGAAGATAGACCTCCTTCTTCCGAAAACAGGATGATAATCATGTTGTTCATGTTAATCTTATGAATGATCTTCTGGAAGATCATACTCAATGTTCTAAGAGATCAATGCTTTATAGGGTCTGTCTAGCCCACTAGGTAGGTCGGTCAGTGGAGTTCTGAACCTACTCCTATATAAACATGTATCATTCATATTTTACGAATTAATGAAGCTTAAACCTTTCTGTTTTTTCTCTCTGGAGTTTCTTTTTCTTTTTGTTAACATGGTATCAGAGCCATGAGGACTAATCGTCCATAAAGAAGATCCTGGAATCTCATTCAAGAAAATCAAGAAACCACAATCTCCATCTCCTTTCTCAGCATTGAAGTCACCAATGGCGGATACCATTCCATCATCTCTGAAATTTCTCATCAGCAACTTTCAAATCTTTATCACTCTAAAGCTTGACTCAAACAATTATATGGCCTGGAAAACCCAGGTTGAAACGGCTCTGTTCGCGAATGGGTTGTCTGATCTAATCAGCAAGAATCACATTATCCATGAAACCGAAAGCCAAGATATCACAAGTGACACAACTGACTTCCACTCTGATCACCAAAAATGTGAGGTTGCTGACAAACTCCTCTTGTCATGTCTAATCGCCACTTTAACTCCCAGTGTTCTACCACATGTTATTGGGTCATATCGTGTGATTGATTTCTAAACTAAACTTGAGAAAAGGTTCAGTAACCAGTCAAGAACTCATATTATGGATTTGAAAAGAAAACTGTACTCTGTTAAGAAAACCAGTGATATGGAGGAATATCTTGATAACATCAAGATTATTCTTCAAAAGCTAGATATGTCCGGATGTCACATAGATGAAGAAGACATCTTATTTCATACCCTCAATGGTCTACCAGATGAGATTTATCGCACCTTCAAGCAAGCCATAAGGACAAGGTCTGCTACAGATAGTTTGAAATTTTGTGAACTATACACTATGCTAATGGTTGAAGACCTATGTCAAGAAAAGATAGAGACCACCACATTACTAATGGCACAAAACAACCAAGGCTCTAGTAGTGACAACAAGAATATTCATCAACGGAACAACATCTCCAACTTTCAAGAAAATCAGAATCCAAGACAATCACAATAGAACAGGTTCAATAGCAATGGCTACACTAATGAAGGTAACAACAGAAGGTATAGGGGCAACAACTACAAGGGAAACTTTAGGAACAATAATCCTTGCCAAATCTGTGAAAAAACCAATCACCTAGCAGATAGATGTTTCTTCAGACATGACAACAACTTCAGGCCTCAAAGACAAAGAACTGATCAAACAAATAATGGGAACGAGGGTAATAATTTCAGACATAGATATCAAGCCAACATGATCTCCCAACCCACAGTATATAATCAGAATGGGCAGAATTTCATCAGTCCTAGTCAGCAGTCCTATGTTGTCAACAACCCTGACTATCATGGAGTTAATCAGACATCACCATGGTACTTAGACTCAGGGGCTACAACTCATGTCACTAACAATGGAAACAATATCTCTCAACCAACTCAGAATTATCCAAGTCAGGTGATAGTAGGTAATGTCCAGTATGTTCAAGTCCAAAAGACATATGATGGTCAACTAAACCTTCCTCACTACAATCTCAATCTTAAGAATATTCTACATGCTCTACAGATTTCACATAATCTATTATCTGTTTTTCGTATTGCTTTAGATAATAATTGCAGGATTATCTTTGACTCAACTGGCTATGTGATACAGGACCTGAGTACCAAACAGATTGTGCACAAGAGAATCTGTCATCAGGGACTCTATCCCTTACATCATTCGTTTAGCAAGGCTTCTGACTCCGCTGCACTCATAGTAGTCTCCTCTAATATAGAACTATGGCATAAGAGGTTAGGGCATCCCAACAGTGATATGATGACACACTTGAGTTCTAAAAATAGGATTCAGTTTTCTGGAAGTATCAATAACTTTGAATGACATGCTTGTAATTGTGGGAAAAGTCACAAGTTACCTTTCTTGCCATCCACTTCTAAGACAGTTAAAGCTTTTGATCTTATACATGCTGATGTTTGGGGTCCCTCACCCATCAGTTCTTTTACTGGCTTTAGATGTTATTTGTTACTCATTGATGATTTTACTAGATATAGCTGGTTATTCCCACTACACTTGAAAAGTGAAGTCCTTGAGAAAATTGACAACTTTAGAAAATTTGTGGCAAATCATTTTAACTCTAACATTAAAGTTGTTAGGTCTGACTGTGGGGGTAAGTTTCTTAACAAACTCATGACTAAATTGTTTTACAACTTTGGAATTCTACAAGAAACATCATGTCCTTATACTCCTCAACAAAATGGTTTGGTTGAAAGAAAACATGCTCACGTTGTTGAAACCACAATAACTCTTCTTCAACAAGCCCAAATGCCAAAAAAGTTCTGGCTTGAAGCCATGACATTAGCTATGTATGTCATAAATAGGCTTCCTCATTCCTCCCTAAAGTTTGACATTCCATTTGACAAACTCTATGAACACCCCTCTGATTATCTTACCTTGAGACCCTTTGAATGCACCTGCTTTCCATACATTCGACCATACAACTCTTACAAATTAGAACCAAGGTCAAAAATATGTGTTTTTATTGGATACTCTATTGGGACAAAAGGCTACAAGTGTCTTGATCCTATTACCAATAAAGTTTATTTAACTAGACATGTGAAATTCATAGAACGCGAATTTCCTTATCAAGAGATTGTGAATTCTATGAAAAATCAGATTCCCAAAAGTCAAGGTAACTCTGAGAGTGTTATCTCCTTTCAACTTGACAAGGACACTTTGTATAATACAGTACCTGTTGATCAGACAATCAGTAACAATATCCCATCTGCCACCCATACTCAAGACACACACTTGGATTCCCAAAATGATCCTCCTGTTCATTCTCATCCACTGATAACTAGATCTAAGAGTCTAAATAGTACACACGTGATTTCAGAAAATCAACCTAGTCTTAGCAATAATAGATCCAGGCACTCTATGATCACTAGGTCCAAAGGGAAGAATAATTTGAACACTCATCAAATAAATGTTCACACTCAAAACTGGACAGAGGAAGAACCTAAAACATTTAAGGAAGTTATGACCTCTTCTGCTTGGAGACAGGCCATGCTTGAAGAATACAATGCACTTATGTCTCAAGGGACTTGGACACTTGTGTCTCCTCCATCTGATACTCCTATTGTGGGGTGCAAATGAACTTATAAAATTAAAAGGAACCCATATGGAACTATAGCTAGATATAAAGCTAGACTAGTGGCCAAAGGATTTCAACAAACTGAAGGTATTGACTACACTGAAACCTTCAGTCCTGTTGTTAAACATCCCACAGTGAGAGTTGTCATCTCGTTAGCTGTTCAAAATAATTAGGAGATTAAACAATTGGATGTGTCTAATGCTTTTCTTCATGGAAACTTACAAGAACAGGTCTACATTCAACAACCACAAGGGTTCATTGATCTCAATTGTCCAGACAAGGTATGTCATCTTCACAAAGCTCTATATGGTTTAAAACAAGCTCCCAGAGCTTGGTATGATATACTATCTAGGTATCTTATCCATTTAGGATTCAACAAACAGTCTAGCAGACTCTTCTTTATTTGTTCTTCGACAAGGTCAAGATCTGATATATGTACTAGTATATGTTGATGATATACTTGTGACTGGGAACAACAAGACTGTGATTCAAAACATAATAATACAGTTACACATCAAGTTCTCCCTAAAGGAACTAGGGAATTTAAACTACTTTCTAGGGATAGAAGTCAACAAAATTGACTGTGGTTTGTTTCTATGTCAGAAGAAGTATGATGTTGATCTTTTAAAGAAAGCTGGAATGACACACTGCACTACATGCTCTACTCCTTCATCTCTCAGAAAAAATTCTTACAGACCAACTCTCATGACCAATCCTGACTTCTAAAGATCTATTGTTGGTTCTCTTTAATACCTTACATTAACTAGACATGATATTGCATATGCTGTTAACAGTGTATGTCAACACATGCACATGTCTCTAGAGGATCATTTTGTTGATGTCAAAAGAATTCTCAAATACATTAAGGGCACTCTTGATCTTGGCCTAGTCTTTGACAAGGGAACATCCAACATTGTTGCTTTCTCTGATGCTGACTGGGCTGGAGACAATCAAGACAGAAGATCTACAGGAGGATATTGTGTTTTCATTGGCAAAAACATTGTCTCTTGGTCTGCCAAGAAGCAACCCACAGTTGCTAGGTCCTCAACTGAGGCTGAATACAAATCCTTAGCAAACACAGCTTCTGAGGTTCTCTGGATGATACAATTACTGAAGGATCTTAGGATGTACAATAATAACTTGACATCTAGAATCTAGTGTGATAACAATTCTTCTATATCTCTAGCTACCAACCCTGTGTTTCATACAAGAACCAAACACATTGAGGTAGACTTTCATTTTGTCAGGGAAAAGATTGCTCAAAATTAACTACAAGTCAATCATGTTCCAACAGACTATCAGATAGTTGATATATTTACCAAATCTCTCACCAGTTCAAGGTTTGAACAACTAAGAAGCAAACTGAAGCTGAGCTCTCTCTAGTTCAGTTTAAGGGGGGATGTTAAAGTATCATTAATTTCTCCGTGGTGTTATATTTTACTCCTAT
>NMUG010002357.1:0-16116 GCA_002855965.1 Monotropa hypopitys | reverse complement strand
AAAGTCGGTTTGAGCTTATCTTTTCAGAAAAAATAATTAAAAATAAAATAAAATATATTTAAAATTGAAAAAGTATACCGGAGTTCTGATCTTGGTCTGAAGCTTCTGTTTACGCTTTGCCGTCCCCTCGGAGAATTCTGACTTTAACATTTTAAATTTGATATTCATGATCGCCGTGTTGGATCACGAATATAGCAAATATCACGGGCTTGATTCGGACACTTTCAGGAAAAACCCTGAAATACGGCTCTGATATTCTGACTGAAATGAAAAGCGGTTGGTGCACCTCCTAGGCTGCTCAACTTCCAGAAAATCTATTTCGTATGCAATGTCAGACTTTGAAGATGAGGTCTGTGCAAAATACGTCCGTTGATTTCCGAGGCCGGCTAACCGCTGCATGGAAATCTGAACGAATAGACGTTTATTCTTAATTGAATTCCGGTGCTGAATCGGATGAAGTCAGTTTTTATACCGGGTTCTCTGTAATGTGATTGGCTTCGATATTCTCCTTAGAAGGAAAATTTCGGACATTCGTGTAGGATTCTGCTTGTGCCGGTCTCTTTGCCAATTCAGATGCGGTTTCAGTGCCGTCCGTTTGAAATTTGTTATGATTGATGCATCGGAATAGAATTCTGAGACGGGTAAATGTTCATCAACACTTTACCGTTGCGAGTTTGTTGTTTCAAGAATTTTGACTGACGTCGGGCTGTTCGCGGTGAGTCTGAACATTCCGGATGTGCGCACGGATACTGAAAAAGATCATTTTGCTGATTTCTGAACTTGTGGGGGCTGAGCCAAAATTTGGGTATCAACATGGTCAATACCCGTTCGATGGCAGGAATCAACCTTCAAGATCTGCCAAACATAACACCAGAAATGTTCTTGGCCATACAGCGCCAGGTGGAGACCAAAAGTTTGGAGGAAGTCCGACGGGAGAACCAAGTTCTAATGGCGCAGGAGAACCCTCCCATTCTGGCTCAACCTGTTCATAACCCAGATCTGTCCCTGTGGGAACAGGAAGGGAATAATGAAGAGATGGAGGAAATTGGAGAAAGATGGATGAAACGTAATGAGAACCAATCACAGAACCAAGACCCTCAGGGTAGCAGGACCACCATGGGAGCTAGACCGCCTCTATAAAAGCAAGATGAGGACATGTTGGCAGTCATGCAGGCCCAAATAGATGGTATAAAGAGCGTATGAAAGGAAAAGTGACAGCCACAGTCGAGGAGCTGATGCAGACCACTGATTCCCTATTTTTGTCATACGTGCTAGGTGTACCGCTCCCCTCTAAGTTTAAGATACCTGTCCTCGAGTCGTTTAATGGTACCACAAATCCACTGGATCACTTGGAGACCTACAAAAATTTAATGATGTTGTAGGCCGTCCTGGATGAGGTAATGTGTAGGGCCTTCCCGGTTACGTTGAAGGGAAGTGCTCGGATATGGTTCAATAAACTAAAGCTGGGGAGTATCAATAATTTCAAGGAGTAGAGCCAGGGGTTCGTAAGCTATTTTATCACAGGGCAGCGATACAGGTAGCTAGACACGCACCTATTGACGGTTCACCACAAGAAAGGAGAATCTGTCAGGGACTATACTACACGCTCTACGCAGGAGTTCATGCAAATAGATAGCCCCGATGATAAGATGGCTATGGTAGCCCACATAGCAGGCCTATGGTCAGGAATACTCTTATTCAACCTTACGCAAGTTCCTCCCCAAGACATGGCTGAGCTCATGTTGAGAGCTCAGAAATATATGAATGTGGAAGACACCCTTAGTGCGCAGAAGGGTCGAGATGATAGAACCCAAGGATAGGCACCCCCGATCCATGTTCCATCAAGTGAAGATCAAAAGAGAAGGGATCCCTAACGGGGGCAGTTACGACCAGAAGAGCAACAGGGTTGAGCAACCCCTTGACTCCCGCGGGCTACGTTCGCAAACCAGTCAATGGACCGATCGTTTCCCAGGGGTTCCCCAAGAAGAGCAGGTGATCCTCCTAAGAAATATAGGAATTATACTCCACTTATTGCTTCGGTGGAGCACATTATAGATGACCTAAGGGACGATCCTGACCTAAGGTGTCTTGAAAATTTGAAGAGTCATCCCGACAAGAGGTCGAGTGAAAAATACTATCGCTTCCACCATGACCACGGTCACCATACAAACGACTGTGTCGATCTTAAGGCCCAGATAGAGGACCTTATACAAAGAGGAAGACTAAAGGTTCGTACAAAGAAAAGAGTCGAGACTCCAGCATGATGGGCAAAGGTAGTTGGAGGGAAATTATGCCCCAAATAGCAATGCCCTCATAGGGGAAATCAGGGTGATTCATGGAGGGTTGGCTGGAGGCGGAGAGTCTAGCGCAGCCAAGAAGGCTCACATGAGGAAATTGAGGAGTGACGGCTCCATAGAAGTATGTTCGGTTGGGAGACCGTGTAAAAGTGCAAAGAAGGATGATTCCCCAATTGTGTTTTCAATGGAAGATGAAAAAGGAACTTTATACCCCCATGATGACCCTCTTGTGGTTACCATGGTAATCGCCAACTTCAAGACAAGAATGGTGTTGATCGACAGCGAGAGCTCAACGGATATACTATTTCTACACGCCTTTGACCCGTTACAGCTGGGGAGAGATAGGCTAAGGCTAACGACCTCCCCTTTGGTCGGATTTTCAGGAGAGGCGATTTACCCTAAGGGGCAAATAGCACTCCCTGTGACCATGAGAGAAGAGGGAAACCATATCACGAATATGGTGGACTTCTTGGTGGTAGACGTGCCCTCCGCTTACAATAAAAGAGCGGGGCAGGTACTGTTAAACAAGGTGAGGGCAATTATCTCTACATACCACCTAAAGGTCAAGTTCCCAACACTTGGAGGGGTAGGCGAGCTGAAGAGCGATCAGAAAGCAGTGCGAGAATGCTACAATTACTCTGTCCGGCACCATAATGAGGCTCTGATTGTCGAAAAAGCGAGAGTGATAGTCGGAGGAGGGCCACAGGAAAGCTTGGGGCTAAGAGGGAGCCGAGTTAAAAACTCAGCAAGCTTGGAGGACTGAGCAACTGACAAGGTACTGCAATTGGGGGTCCAGGTTGAGATGTCTTTGTAATAAATCACCTGAGGTGATATGGGTTTTATGAATAAATGAATCTCAATTTTTGCAATGCTTCTTTGCTTCAATTTCAATTAACATAGTACAAATGTTTATGGAATTTACTGTTACATTAGGGGAAGGGAGAATCTCACTCTGTTTGCTCAAGTTCACATTAATTTCCAACTCGCTTATCTTATGTCGCTAGTGTAATCCCAAAATCCTAGAAAGTGAGTGGCTCGAAATTGACCTAGAGCAAAAGAATGATGGGGCAATCGAATAGGGTCCGTATGACCTCTTCTAAAGAAAGTTAAATTTAGGACAAAAGGCAAATAAGTCAATTAAGAAAAGGCCCAACCAGACCCAAGTGGTTGCTGACTTGTAGGTCTTTGTAATGAATCACCTAAAAACCCTTAGGTGTTGCCAATCTCTATGAATAAACGAAATGTGCTGGCGATAGAAAAAGGAAATATGAGTTTTCAATGTTAGTTGTCACAATTTTGATTAAATGCAACATAAACTTTCATGACACTTTCTATTGCATTTAGGGGAGTAATGACCCCGGTCCATTAACTTCAATTTTCAAAATTCTGTTAACCTCAAATTTTTTTAAAAAAAAATTGGAACTCTATTCAGTCTGATTTATGAACCTGGAGTTGAAAGCATCCATCTAATTGAAATTAATTTTTATTAGCAAAGATAAATGCCAAGGCATAAATTCTAAGTGCTAAGGCACAACTCGGCTTAGTGCTAAAGCACAAGCTCAAGCATTATGCCAAGGCATAAACTCTAAGTGCTAAGGCACATCTCAGTTTAGTGCTATAGCACAAGCTCAAGCGTTGTACCCTCGCATAAATTCTAAGTGCTAAGGCATAGCTCAGCTTGGTGCTAAAGCACAAGCTCAAGCGTTATGCCAAGACATAAACTCCAAGTGCTAAGGCACAACTCAGCTTAGTGCTAAAGCACAAGCTCAAGCATTATGCCAAAGCATAAATTCTAAGTGCTAAGGCACAGCTCAACTTAGTCCTTAAGCACTAGCTCAAGCATCATGCCATGGCATAAATTCTAAGTGCTAAGACATAGACCAGCTTAGTACTAAAGCACAAGCTCAAGCATTATGCCAAGGCATAAATTCTAAGTGCTAAAGCACAGCTCGGCTAAGTGTTAAGGCATAAAGCTCAAGCGTTCTACCATGGCATAAATTCTCAGTGTTATAGCATAACTCATCTTAGCGTCATACCATAACGTGACGGAAGTGCTGAAATATAACTTGACCCCCAGTAGAAATGCATAAAAGATGTGTGTTACTGCATAGTAAAGAGACAAAGGCCACTTAAATGCAATCCCAATTAAAAACACACGCAACTAACATGAGGGAAGTGCGTGACTGCAACAGTATAAATGTCTCCACAAAAAGAAATAACACTAGCACTCAGTGGGGAGGTCTGCTTCTTCTAATACCATAGTTTGAGATAAAGAGTAAACTTTCTCGATAGGTTTCTCGGCCACATTTTCAACCAGGGGGTCCTCGACAAGGGCACAGGAAGTGACTTTAGCTCCCACGTCGCCATCTCCTCCATCTACAACCACAGAATCATCCATAACTACTTGGAAGAGTCGGGTGCTAAAGTCAACGTCAGGATATCTGCTGACGCATTGGCGCCGCATCTCTTCAAAACCCTCGAAGTAACTGGAAGTTACTTCCTCATCATGCTCTTGCTTCTCCCTGTCATAAATTTCTTGTAGTCATGGCAAATGTTCTTCAGCTTTGGCCAGGGCAGCGGAGGACCTCTCATGCGCATCATCCATAGTTGCTTTTTCGGCCATGGGTTTGTCCAGGTCGCTGGATAAGCGTGCAGTGTAGGCTTCCTCGACTGTGAGCTTTTCCCTCAACGCTTGGAGTTCCAAATCTTTTTTTCATATTACTCAACATTGTGGCATCTCTTTCTGAATGAGCTTGTCAGATATCATGTCCAAGTTCCTGGTTCCTCTTAATTAGCCTCTCTTGCTGGTGAGAAGATTTAGTGACCTCTCGGGCTATATGCAAGCCTTTCACGAAGGCCTGAAATCAAGGAAAGGATTTTACTAAAATTTGCAGGATAAAAGAGAGTTAGAGCAAAGGCAAAACTTACCTTGCTCGTCTTCACCAAAAATTCTGTGGAGTTCCAAGACACTCTGAGGACCTTTGAAGGCATAGTCCTTGTATTTCTTTTGTGATCTTACTTCCACACTTCATTTCAAAGTTAATGGTGTCCGGACTGTAATAATTAGATTATAGGCTTACTCATGTGATTGTGACTTCATTTGTGGACCGTGTGGATAATGGTATGGTATCTTTGTGGTCCTATCTTAGTAGTTTATTTAAATTATTCAAATACCATTCTTTAAAAAAGATAGTTTAAAATTCTGGGGCCGTTACAGTTCTCATGAGATAGTCAATGATCATTCAGGTTCACACTTCGAAGTTTAGTTAATCAATATGGTTTCATATCAATTGGAAGGTCTTGAGAATTCAAGATCAAGCACGTGATTCAATGTATGAATGAGTCGGTAGTAACTCCAATCAACCAAGCGTAAATCTAGGTTGTAAGTACGAATTTATTGTAATTTAACAATGATTAAATAGTGCTTATTTTTTTCTCATAATTTTTACTTTTTATGAGTTTTCCAATCCATGTGTTATGGTTTGTGTAATTGTTATATTGTGCATATTCTCTACTAGTAGGATATTCAAAATCCATACACATCAAGTTGTGTTCTTAAACTTTCTCAATATTGATTATAGCCAAAAAAATATTCATAATCTATATAATCTATATAATAATGGATGGAAGTATATTCTAAAAATGTTAAAATAATATACTATTTTAATTTAATCTCAACTTTTTATTTCATTCTATCTAACAATCTAAAAATCTCTCACAAATTAATTTTCTGTAAATATATTAAATACTTCTTAATTATATCTTACCTCATCTCTAATTTTATTTTATTTCTTATTCCTTAAAATTTTATATTTTCTCTTCTTAATTATATGTTTCTCATATTTTTAATTATATTTTACTCCCTAACGTAATTATATTTTACTCATATCATAATATTTTATCACATCATTAATTCTTTTTATCTTAATAAAGTATTTATTTTATTTCTCTAAAAAATTTATTTTATCTCACTTGCTCTATTATTTTTTTATTGTCTATTACTTTTGTTACTCCAGTATGCCTACGAGCACAATATTGTACATTTAGACACGGATATTTTGCAATTTTTCAATCATACCTTTAGTCTTTACTCAAAATATACTAAAAATGAAAATTATAATTCTAAAACTCTTGAACACAGACTTTGTTTGCGCTAGTGAAGCACCTAAACACACTTCTTTACCATTGCCGAAATTTAGCTGTTAACGTGCCGAGCCATGCTCACTTAACAACAAAACAAAAGTAAAAAGTGGCAGAAATACAGAGCCTCGAGCAAATTTAGCCATCTAGCTTAAGGCTATGAGGGAAAATGAAAGCTTAAGACTTGTTTCTCATGCAAGCCTCCACAACCCATTTCTCAAACAAGTGTCACCCCTCCTTTCCCACGTGTCCACTCTCCCACGTCTTTTATAACATCTCCCTCAGCCTTCAACACCTCCACCACCTCATTTCTCCTCTCAAACTCTTCCCCCAAACCAAACTACGAACCCACATCCGCCACCCTCATGGCTGAGCACCGCCAGAAAGAACTACAGCAACACCCCACTTCTGATGTCAGAGGCCTCCTCCGGGAAAAGGGTCCCTCCAAGCAACAAGTTCTAGCAGTGGTTGCCGGAGTCCCTGTTGGTGGTTTCTTCCTCCTCCTTTCTGGACTGACTCTCACAGGAACATTAATCGGTCTGGCCCTCACAACTCCTCTTTTTGTCATCTGCAGTCCGGTTCTGGTCCCCGCTGCCCTCACCATAGCATTGGCCATTGCCGGATTCCTGACATCTGGTGCACTTGGGATCACCGCGCTGTCTTCGCTGTCCTGGATCATCAACTACCTCCGCCGATCTGGTCACATGCCGGAGCATCTGGATCAAGCTAAGCGACGTGTGCAGGAGACGACTGGACAGATAGGACAGAAGGCTCGGGAATCAGGCCAGAAGGTCCAGGAAGCTGCAAGAACTTGAGTTATGAGATTATAGGCATTGGCATATCTGAGGTGCAATATGGTCTTTATCTATGCATGTTGAGAAATGAGTTTGGTTGTCTTTTATTGACTCTTTGTCAGTATATTAGACTTTATGGTGTACTTAAGTTTCTGTTTATGGTGGGGTTTATATACCTGCAAAAGAGATGGTATGTAATAAGATGGGTGGTGTGAGTGGTAACTGATAAGGTACCACCACCACACAGTAGTGATCTTGTTTGTATGTGTATTTTGTGGAACTTTGTGTCTTTTATTTAACTTTCTGAAGTTTTTTTTATACAATTTGTTTGGGTTTTTGAATTAATTTTGTAATGTTTCTTAAGCAAAAGATACCTCTTTCATAAGAGAAGTTTTTGGTGCAAGGCAACACATGTGGAGCTGCACTATTGGTTGCAGGGCTTGGCACCTAAAAATTTCTCCTTTCATAAACATGCCTGCAATGGACGCATGAGATACTTCTTCCAGCAGTTCAATTGGTGTGGTCTGATTCAAATCACGAAGAGTTTGTGCGTTCCGTTCTCCACCTCTTTTCCTTTCTGTAAATAAAACAGTAAGAGCAACTCTCAAAATCACTGTTCTACAGGAGAGAGCGAAGGTAAGACGTGTAAATTGAACACAATAGAGGCAGTGCCAAATCATCTACTATTTTATATATAAAGGGGATTTGGTCTCTCTTATTTTGAACACGTCACATTTTTTATTTCCTAAAATATCCCAGTTAAAAGATTCAAATCCCAATTTCATTACTCAAAAAAGGGATAAAAAAGGAAAATCAATACACTAACTACCCAACCCATGTAAGTTTCAGTTTTTCTTCACTGGTCTTTCTTTGTCTCCAAACAGATGGGTAGGGACAGATGGGTAATTTAAGTATTCACCATCTTCCCACATTACTTTCCACTATGGTTTTGTTTAAGTATTTGCATGGGATACATTTTTTTTTCATATTTAAAGGACTTCATACTTATGCTTACTTTGCATAGATTTGAGCATCTCAAACCAATTAACCTTAAAATAAATGCACGGAAATTAAAATTTTTCTTTATTTCCTTAACATTAAATTACAATGTGTCGCAAACATCAAATACTATAATTTTAAGTATAGACACAAGCATACCAAAAGTTTAACCTCAAGTAGTTTACAATTCAACCATAAATCCAAATTAAATCGTTAAAACATAAAAAGGAGAACCAATGCTCTTATAAAAAACACAATAAATTTCAACGCATAAAAAAAGGCTATCTACGCCAACATCGCTTGCCATATGAGTTAAGTCTCCAAGCCAAATTTTACCTTCTCAAGCGCCTCGTAGTAGATTTCTAACCCTACTACCTGATTTTCAAGCAAAACAAAAATATAGAATTTTATATTCCGAAATAATAAAGAAAAGCACTTTAAGTAATAGAGACTAACAAACATCTTCCATTTCAATTCCGCATATATTCCGAAATAATAAAGAAAAGCACTTTAAGTAATAGAGACTAACAAATATCTTCCATTTCAATTCCGCAATATTCTTCGGCTACCGTTGCCATTTAAAAACTTTATGGATGTTCTCCAGTCATCCACAGTCAAAATAGTATTTTTGTGGATATTCTCCGATTATCCATCGTCAATAAAACACTTTGCTCAAAACATCTATTGAACCATGGGGCGTTCCCCTTTTCATAATCATATTGTGAATGTTTTTTGGCCATCCACCGTCAAAATATGTTTTTGTGGATATTCTCCGGTTATTTACCGCCAATAAAATCATTTTTTAAAAAACACATGCTGAATGGCCTTTTTGATTTCCATCAACATAACAATTAAGTTACCACAATGAACTTGCATCGTACTAATGAAATAATATATTTTCTACACTCACCGAAGCCGCTTAGATTTGAGTGATTATTTCTTTTTACTTTCCGGTGGTTTCACAATTGTTCGGATCCGGTCCTGTAACCACAATCCAATGGAGTCAACGTACGATTCATGAGTCAAGATACAAAACTAAATGCATATATAAGTACAAATACAAAGTAGATGTAAGAATTCCACCCTTCTCATGTCAACTCGAAAATACATGTGAAATATAATAATTTATGCAAGTCCTCCCCTTAATCTATCTTCCATAGGCATTCACACATGAACTCATATCAACTCAAGGGTTTCCATATAAACATGGATTTAAGGTAAATAAAATCTCAAAAAATAAAGTATAAAGGTTACTTACCAACAACCAATGCCTTGCACTTGGAAAATCCTTCAAAACATTCAACATCTTTGATTTTTTTTCTTCACTAAATGGCTAGATCTCTTCCAAACTCTCTTTAGGTTTTTCTTTCTAATTTGTAGGCTCAAAGATGGAGGTTATACACTAATACATAACCCTAATAAGCATTAGGGTGATTATAATTACCCTTAATAAAATAATTTCCCAAATTTTAATCCCAGTGCACGGTTATCGATAACCCAAGGTGGGGGTTATCGATAACCCAACCTTCGTATTTTTATGTTGAGGACGTATAAAACCCCGGTTATCGATAACACACCACTCACGTTATCGATAATCAACTTCTCTGGTTCTTCCTACGGTAACCAAAACTCCCTTGGTTATCGATAACCCCACCCATCCAAGTTAGCGATAATTCTACTTTTGGAATTTTGTGTTGGGCAGTTCATTGTCCGGGTTATTGGTAACTCGAAAATCCTTGTTATCGATAACCTAAGCTTTATTTTGTAATTTTGTCCTAATCAATTGGTTTTCCACTAAAATCTCACTTCTTATACTTTATGGATTTCAAGGAAAATGCCCAAAACAACCATTATTCATTTTTTCCGTCTCTAGAATCCTGCGGCACTAATTAACCCGAGATATCCTTCTAAACATCCTTATCAAATGCAACTTAATTTTCTTCACATTATGCAAATTAAATTATAAATGAATAATTAAATGAAAGTTAAGGAACGGGTATTACAACTCATCCCCTCTTAGAAAATTTTGCCCGTGAAATTAAAGATAGTTACCTGAGAATAAGTGTGGATGGACGCCTTCCCAAGTAGCTTCCTCAATACTGTGATTCCGCCACAAGACCTTGACCCAAGGTACCACCTTTGAACGCAACATTTGCTCCTTGCGATCCAAGATCTTCACCGGTCTCTCCTCATAAGATAGTTCTTCGTTCAATTCCAACGAGTTCCACTTCTAGCACATGGTTTGGGTCCTTCGCGTACTTTCGAAGCATGGACACGTGAAATACGTTGTGAAGTCGAGATAACTCCACTGGTAATGCCAATCTATATGTCGTCGCTCCCACTCTATCCACAATTTCATACGGCCCTATAAATCTCAGTGCCAAATTTCCCTTTTCCTTGAACCGGACCACTCCCTTCCAAGGTAAAATCCTCAATAAAATATAATCACCTACATCAAACTCTAATTCTTGCCGCCTATTATCTTCATAGCTTTTCTGACGGCTTTGTGCTACCCGCAACCTTTCTCTAATAATCTTGACTCCTTCCGAAGCCACTTGAATTAATTCCGGACCCAAAATTTGACGTTTCTCGACTTTCCAACAAATCGGAATTCGACACCTCCTACCGTACAATGCTTTAAAAGGTGTCATACTAATGTTACTCTAGAAACTATTATTATATGCAAATTCAATTAACGGTAAGTAGTCATCCCACGCTCCCCGAAAGTCAAGTACACAAGACCTCAACATGTCTTCTAAAGTTTGCACATCTGTTTGAGGATAGAATGCAGTACTAAATTTCAATGACGTACCCAAAGCTTCTTGCAAACTCGTCTAAAATCTTGATGTGAACTTTGGATCACGATCACTAACAATTGACACTGACGCACCATGTAATCTGACTATCTCCTCAACATACAGTCTAGCGTCACGGAGTTCTATAACTTTTTGGATTTGGCCAGTTATTATAGACGATTCATTGAGGGTTTCTCGTCCATAGCATTACCACTAACTAAGTTAACTAGAAAGGGGTGAAATTTGAATGGTCAGATGATTGTGAAAACAACTTTCGGATTTTGAAGGAAAGGTTAGTTTCTGCACCGGTGTTGACAATTCTTGAGGGTACCAAAGATCTGATTATTTGCAGTGATGCGTCTCTGAGTGGATTGGGTTGTGTTCTGATGCAAAGGGATAGGGTGATTGCTTATGCGTCAAGACAATTAAAAAACCATGAAAGAAATTATCTTACTCATGATCTAGAGTTAGCGGTCATTGTCTTTGCTCTTAAAGTTTAGAGACATTATTTGTAAAGAGTCACTTCCGAGATTATACTGATCACCAAAGTTTGAAGTACTTGTTTACTCAAAAAAATTGAATTTGAGGCAACGTAGATGGATGGAACTAATCAAAGATTATGACTGTAAAATTCACTATCACCCGAGGAAAGCCAATGTCGTGGCGGACGCTTTGAGTAGAAAATTTATGGGTAACTGACCGCGTCGTTTTAGGTCACAATTAATATTTATAAAACCATGTAGTTACACTACTCTTAGAATAGCGGTAAGGACGGGTGATGAACACAGGGACATTGTGTAGGTCAAATAGTTTGTAATTAATTTCTAAGTTGATTCTGAAAAGGAATTTTAGGAAGAAAATATTTGATATCTGTTGGATTGATTTTGTTGTGAACTTGGATTTAAACTAAACTATACGCAAACTAAATTAAACTAGAGTGAACTTTGTTGAAAAAGAAGTCCAAGGCTTCGAATCCGCTCCCAATGTGCAACCGGGCATGTAAGCATCTCGATTGCCAATCGGATGAGGTGGTATCCGGTGAGATTGTCATCTCCTAACGGATATCGTCAAGGGGATCTATACTCGTTTAGCGGCATAGACTATCCCGTAGTACGAACCGTCTCTATGGCATGAATCGTCCACGAGTATAATCTATCTCACTCTTACGATGTATACGGTGAAGTACTATTGTACGCTACGAAAGAATTAAAATGTATGTACTCATGAAATCATAAAAACGCACAATTATCCAATTGAACAAAAGAGAAACTTACATCAAATCCCGATTACATTATTTGGGGCTTCATCGTCACCTTGGCGCGGGGCTTTAGCCTTTCATGGAGCTCACAAGTCGAGCACTCATAGAAGATGAGGCCATGGATGAGTAGAAAGAGGGAGGAAGAAGATGGGATGAACTAGGGTTCTTGGCCTCCCAAAGTAGCCTCCAAGTGTTTTCCTCACCAAAAGATGATTTTAGAATGATAGATAAGTGATTTTTATAGTTTCCAAGTGATCCCTTACATCCTCAATTGATCCCCACCGTTTATTTCATTAATCTGGCCCTTAATCTGCTGAAACCCTAGCAATTCACGCAGCCGCAGCCTCTTTTGCTCGAGCGGACTTAAAGTCGCTCGAGCAAACTTTAAACCGCTCGAGCGGTTGTGCTCGCTCGACTCCAACGACTTCCTCCCTTGTTCCGTTTGAGTCACTTCGCTCGAGCCATGGTAAGTTCGCTCGAGCGAACTCTTTAGGCTGCAGATCCGCTCGAGTCGTGGTAGTTTTTCCTTCTTCTTTTGCTTTGATGGATTATTTGGGCTCCTTGGTTCGATCTTTGGCCTTTGGGCTCTTCTTCAAAGTTGTTCGGCACATCAATATAAACATCTTGGTGTATGGAAAATGTGCTTTCTGACCTTGTATGCTATATTTGGTCTTTTTAGTTTATTTCCAGCTTAATCTTGTAAATCTGCGATTACACGAAACTCAAAACAAAAGCAATTAAATATACAACTCAAGACTAATAAAGTGTATAATTAGAGAACACAATTAGGTACATTTCTGTACCTATCAGTAACATATCTCGTTTGATGTGTACTCGGGTGGAAAAATTTCAAAAATGAGGGGTTTGGGCGTTGATTTATCTTGGGGTAAGAATGAGACACTTTTGGCTACACTTGTGGTAAAATCGTTATTTGAGGAACAAATTAGGAAAGGACAAAACAATGATGTATTTTTGGAGAAAATGCGACAACAAATTTTGTTGGGGGAGAAAACCGAGTTTAGCATTCATGGTGATGATATGTTGATGTTTGGAAACCGGGTTTGTATGTCGGAAGGTGTTGAACTTAGGAGAAAAATTCTAGAAGAGGGTCACAACTCTATTTATGCTATGCTTTCGGGAAGTACAAAAATGTATCGGGATTTGCGGAAAAAATTTTGGTTAACCTAAAGCCTAAAATCAACCATTTTACCTAGGGGTGCATACGATCCGGTTCGGTTCGGTTTTCAGTGAATCCAAAAACCGAACCAATACTCACGGTTTTTTGAAATTACAATCTGTATCCGAACCAAAAGTCTCGCGGACCGAACCGCGAACCACGGTTCGGTTCACGGTTTTGTCCACGGTTTTTTGAATGTATTGAGTCCACACAACATGAGAAATAACAAAAACGTTTTTCAACATCAGATATGACAAACGTTAACATTTTGTATAAAATCTACAAAACAACATAGAAACTAAAAAAATTAAAATTACAGTAGTCCATAATGGGCTTGGATAATGACAAAATATGAAAATCAAATGCAAAACCCTAATTGAAGTGTGGACACCTGGTCCTTCTTCTGTCTTTAATGGGCTTTTGCATATTATGGGTCGTAGTCCACAATTTGTATGGACTTAAAATCTTTATAGTCTTATAGACTTGTGGATTTGATTCATATGTATTTTTTTAAAGCGTGTGTATATAAATATAATAGATATATATATACATATAAACTCGCAGTTCGGTTCGGTTAATCCACGGTTTTTTAATAAAAATTTGTTAAACTTAAAAAACTCACTAAAACCGTGAACTTGTCAAATTGAATTCCAAGTTCTCAGAAGTAACAATCCTCTCTTCCACTGCAAAGAAATAAAACACCAAACATGAAATCAGTAATAAATCTAGAATTAAACAATTGACTAAGAATTTTAATGTTTATAACTGAGAACTTTAATCTAAGTCCTACACGAGCAATGAGTAACAAATCAGTAACAAAACAACAAACGAATAAATTTAATCTGATCCATTATACCTAATAGGCATATATACGATACGACAATATTGCAAAAAACACTAGTTGAAGATGACTAACCTTCAGCGAGCGGGAGACGGTGAGAGGCAGACGAGACGAGGGCTAGCGAGCAAGAGAGGGACGAGAGACAGTCCTAGACTGGATAGTGAGAGAGGGGCGGGAGACAGTAGTTGGCTGCGAGAGAGGCAGGAAATGAGTGAGAGACGGACGGCGGCGAGCGAGAGTGACAGACAGAGAGCGAGAGAGAGGACGGTGACTCGGCGAGTGAGAGAGGTGTGTGTGCAGTTACAGTAGGTCGTCGGGACTTTGGGAGGGGGAATGGACGTTGGGGAAAAAATCAGGGGGTCATGTGCCCACCCTGGTCCCAACACAGGTCCGCCCCTGCTCAAGTTTATTTTGTTTCAAACTTATTTATCCAAAAAAAAGTTTATTTTGTTTTTTCTTTTCAACTAATACAAGATCAAAAAAATCTAAATGGTTATTTTTTATTTTCTCAATAATTTCTTTTAATAGTTTTGTTAAAGTATTATTTTGCTTTATGATTATGTAGAGGTACTATTATTCAAATTATTTGAATATGTTTCTTCAATACCAAATTTAAACGACAAATGTGTGTGCTTTAAATAACTTTTTAAAACTTTTGTAAGAATTTTCTATATTAACTGAAACTTATGAACTTCTATTTGTAATTTATAATTACACTAAGAACTTAACTGCCTTGAAATATACTTTTTAAAAAAATTTAAGAACTACAACAAGAGTATATAAGACTTCAAGGACACTTTGACTATTATATAGAGAGTTTACCCTAAAATCTATATTTGTTTCTGGATTTTTTTTACAATTCGTGACTTAAGCCCTTCATTGACATTAGGATTGTGTCTGACCTCTACCATAAACAACAAACAAACAAAAAGAAAAAGGTTTCCTGCTTGTTCGTCAAGCTTTCGAATAATAGATACTATATTCATGGATACTTGTTCTTTACCTTCTGCAATATGTATCACGTTTTATTTGCAACCATTAACCATTTTCATCAGCTTCATGACACAAGGATCTAGGGCTTAGATGTCACACTCGAAAATTTTAATTAATTTTCATTCGTTTCAATAAATTCATTAAATCAAAAATCATGTGTCGTTGAGGTCTCGGAATGTTTGAAAGCATCTATGATCGTCGTATGTCACTTTGAGTAAGTCCGGGTGGGATGGACGTCCCCGGCATGATATTCGTTGATGGTTGGGTGTTCGGATAAGTCCTTAATCGCGTTTAAATCAATCACGACCTGATCCGTTCTCCAAATCAGAATTCTTTATTCATGGAAGTCGTAGATAATTTGATTACGAATCCAACGCAATTTGAATCATCTCAATCGGAGTCCGGACGAAGAAGTTATGACCAAAATACTCTCGAAAATTCCATCTTTCAAAACCTGGAAAAATTGGCCTTGTCAACCGGTACACCGTACCGCTGTCGACCGGTCAAGCTTGGTCAGTGGGCACATCTGTGAGGTCTCGACCGGTCGACCGTGCCGCTGCCGACCGGTCGCCATGAGTAAAACTGCTGCGCGAATTGGTTAAATGAAAGGTATTTAGGTAATTGTGTTGGGGGTCTATATATACCCTATACACGATTTTTTGGGTCTTCTTCCTCAACTAAAACCCTAAATCCACTCTCTCTCTCTACCTCCCTCTCCCCTCTCTCTCACTTCTCTCCTCCATATCTCTCCAACCATTGGGTTTTGAAGGAAAATCAAAGAACAAACGTCGTCGTGCTCACCTTCATCTACACGGCAACGGG
>NMUG010002356.1:0-16121 GCA_002855965.1 Monotropa hypopitys | reverse complement strand
CATGTTGAGTGTGTCCTGGTAATGTATCTGCAAGCCACCAATATATCGGGAGACCAGTTGGTCGTCCGTCTCGCCAAGATCATTTCGGAACATAAGCTGACAAAACTCAGTAGTATAATCATCCATTGTCTTATTGCCCTGTCTAAGGGTCTGAAATCTCTGATACATAACTCGAGAACAATTGTGGGGCAGAAATGCCTCACGAAGATGCTTCTGTAATTTTTCCCATGAGTCAAACTTCCTTTTCCCCATCCGAGATCGATTGACCTTCAGTTGTTGCCACCATGCTGCTGCTCTTCCCCGAGAACGCGTAGCCACGAGGGGTACCCGTTTGTCTTCTAGCACTTCCTTGAATTCTAACACTTCTTCTACAGCAAAGAGTCAATCCAGAAAGTCTTCTGGCTTCATTCCTCCGTGAAACTCTAGGATATCAATTTTCAGACCAGACTCCCATTTAGGAGGAACTGGTACTTCTCGCTCCTCACGTCTGTAAGGAAAACGTGGGTGCCTCTCTTGCCTCCTATCTGGCTCATCCCTGGTAAAGGGTTTTTCCTCATCGTCTCTATAGGTGTGGTCTGGTTCCACCTCCTCCTCACGAGGATTTGGTCGTCGGTGTGGTCGGGGGGTTATTGGGGTTGGAGTTGTATAGCAGCAACACTCGCCGCCAGGTTCTCCACAGTCTGATGGAGTCTGTCGAGTCTATCTTCTTCAATCTCCTCGGTGGGTCATCTTCTGGGTGCCATTACTTAGGAACTGAAACTCAAACCCTGATAGGATTGAAAACATTGCGCTCTGATAGGATCGGAACCTTGAGCTCTGATACCAACTGATGCATATTGGGTTTATTGATTGAATCCACCTGCAGCCTTCACACAACGCAGTGGAATAAAATGAAGGATGGATCGAGAGTGACCTCGATTATCAGCAAGAACAGAAGGGAAGAAAAGGGATAAACAGAATGCCTCTGTTGATGCCGAAGAATACCGAAGTTGATTCTCTTCTTTAGTCTGTTGATTTGCGCACAAATACCAAGGTAAAGGCTCTTCAATCTGTTCATTCGCGCACGAATGCACAGATTCAAGGCTTCAATCACAATTGATGATTCCTAGCAGGAATACCAATCGGGAATGGGCGGAAACGAGCAACTCAATCGTTTTTTATATCAAATGTTTTTCAATCAGTTTCATCATCCCCATTTATAGGGTGGTACGAAAAAACGTAAAATGGCAAGAAACCCTAAGTACAATCTTGGGCCAGTAGGAAAATTAGACCCAAAAGGGAAACACAAAAAGAAACCCTTAACACGCCGGGTTAAAATTAGGAAAAGACAAAATAATCAAAAGCGTTGTGGGACCAGGCGAGGGGCACTCCCCGCACAGAGAAAGGGAGGGCCGAGCTGAAGTTGCCGAACAGACGGGTCAGACGAGCTGAACTGTCTATGAGCATGGGAGTGCGGGAACACGGGCTTTCAACCTCTGGGTTGGTTGAAAGTGGTCGTCTAGGAGAGATGGGTATTTCAGAAGGTCTGGGCTTCCCAAATGTTGCTTAGCCAAACTATTGGCCGAGCTGAACTGTTCTACTCGAAAAATATTTTTGCCGCGTGCTTTGAGTGCGGCGCCCCGTGTCTTGACTCTGCTGTCTCTTAAATACTCCTCAGCAATACCATCTGCATCAGTTGTGTGCGGGAGTAAAAAATGAGATTGATTATGACCGTAAATGTCCTGTTTTTCTGGGTTGAATTGGATGGTCTGGATGATATGGTTCTACTGGTTCCTGTATTTGCACTCGAAAAAAAGGGTTAGAGGACTTCCCGCCGTTTTCGGCCAGAAGGCTCTCCAATGATTAAGTTAGTTCGGTGAATAACTTGATCGAGAGAAAACTCTAAGAGAAAAACTCAATACAGATCGTAATCCAAAATAGCATGTTCCTTCATTCGTGGTTTGAGTCATGTTTTTATAAGGGATCATCCCCAGTGTTCCTTCCGGATTACTAGTTCCTCACTAGTAATCAGGATAAGATTAGGATTTCTCATACCAATCCTCTAAGGATCTTTTCTCTTCCGCCTTTCTCTCTGATCTGTTTCTTTTCTTAGGAGCTTGGAGTTTATCCTTTTAGGCATGTAAAGCTAGGACACATGTGTTAGCCGCTACTCACTGGTCGACTAACACTTGTACACGTCACCTGCTACGTTTGTTGCACTGGTTTATATCCTACTGCACTATCATAATGTTGAGCCGCACAAAGCTGACCTAATTCGCAGTGCGGATAAACTGATTTGCATGTGGTTGACTATATCAAAGATTTACATGTATGCGCATCACACAAAGCAAATAATTGCAAAATGGTTCTAGAATAAAATCCCCAAAGCAGAAATGATACCTCACGGGGGAAGATGAAATAAATAAATCCAAAAAAATAGTCTCACCACAAGTACTACCAAGACCCAAACATGATCTAAACAAGAAACTCATCAACTATAGTCATTAGAGATAAAACAAAGTCTCACTACAAGATACTACTACTGCTCATATAAAGAGAAAAGGGACATCAACTCCCAATGCTAGCATCGCTAATCTCGCTAGACTCCACTTAGCAAGTCTGGAGTTGGCTTGTAATGAATGAACCGCTATGCTCCATGATCTGGAAATGTATGTCAAACAAAAACGAGAGGAAAACAAATCCAGGAGTATCAAATATCAAATAAATAAGTGGAAGCTACATATGAGACTTCACATGAAAAGACAATAGACGTAGGAGATGTGTTTGGCTCCTCAAGTAGTCCACATACATACGCGCAACGTAGGGGATGTGATTTGTCTCTCAAGTAGTCAACATTCAATAATGAAATCAACTAGCACATCTAAGTAAAAAAATATGTGTGTATCATGATTCATTCATGCTCATTTTACATTGTCATTTAAGGACCAATTCTTTTTCCTTCATTCTTTAGATAAGTTTATTATATCTTTTCGACAGTTAGATTCCCAACGTTACAGGAACACACTCGTTGGAATCCCAAGACTAACCCCCGTCAAACAAGCACGACTCTATATATTCTCTTTTGCACTATCAGGATGTCAAATCGCACAGGGATGGCCTAATCCGTAGTGTGGAAAACCGATGACACGTGACTTTCTGTATCAAATATCTGGATGGTACGTGTCGTACTGCAAGCTTCTGTCCAGGGAATCCAGGGAATCCGGATTTGGCATTTATACATGGAAAATCTTAATTTACCCTACCACAATTGCCCACAACTTTGGCAACTTCAGACGCACAGCCGGAGTGGACAAAGATAAACAGACAGCCTATATGTCGCCGTTCATTTATCGATAAAGCCAACCGTCATTTCTTGTTTGGAGTGTCTCTGATAAATACACATTTAATACGATGGGACCCATACACTCCTTTTGAGTAAAACGACCCTTCACGCGTGCCACCACTTTGCTTTAAATAACGTATAGTCCCCCTAAATTCATCACATGTCTCCTTCAATCTTTTTGTGAATAAAAGCTCCCAAGAACCCTAACTCTCCTTCTCTGTCATTCGTTTCTTCGTTTCTCCCTTTCAATTTCTATAGTGTCCTTTGTTTTTTCCATTCCTCAAATCGAAAATGGGCTACTTTCGGTCTCTTGTTGACACTCTTGAGAAAATAGATCAATTCCGACGGGATTATGGTATTCCAGAGGATGTTGTTAGCTTGACCCCTGTAGATTACGTTCGGGGTTCTACAGACAACAATACCCTCCATATCCAAATAATCCAGATCATGGAAGCTCCCTCTTCATCTCCTTCTGAGATATTTCTCTTACTTGAACCTGACCCTCATGCAAGTGGCCACCAACACAATTCGGATTGTGATGGGTGTTGTCATGCTAAACCAGATCACTTGCTCCCGAATCTGTCTCTGGGAGTTACTGTACCATAAACCACACAAAAGAAGGCGTCTGGTACCTCAAGGTCTGGTCTGATCGGGGCAAGCTAGTCTTGTGGCTCCCTAATTCAACCAGGGAGGAGGAGGACGATTTATTGATCGTGACATGGAATTGGGAGTTCACTCCTAGGTCCAACAAAGAATATCCAGTTCCCTATGCAGACGGGTCCCTCGTTAGTATTTCTTTCTGATTTTACCTTTTCTTTTCTTTTGCTCCTTTCCAAACACTAACTTTGTTTTCCTTTGTTGTTGCAGACCCTCAGGTGAACAGAACTTCATTGCACAACAAATTTGTCAAGACCAAAGAAGTACCCAAGACCATCAACTTTGTCCTACCTTCTGGGCAACTGATTAACCGCTTTGTTGACAGTCTATAAGGATATCCCCCACACTACCGAGGGTACCATGGTGACAGGCACCCAGGATTTGTTCCAGATATCACCCCAGCTGAACTAGCCATCACAGTAGGAGTGCCCCTCCCCGACCTAGGAGTTACGATAGCCAGTATTGGTCCTGGAAAAGGCTCTGAAGAAGACATTCTTTGGGAGATAGAACATTGGGAATCACTTACTTCTCCTAGCTCTGTAGAGATCATTAGGACATTTTCCCGTGCTGAAGTAGGCGGCCTTTCTTCTTTGCCAGATTGGGATGACGATATGGCCTCCTTGGATTTCGTGAACATGTACAAAACAGACGCTAAGGCCCAATCACCCACCCCTCCGAGAAGAATTGCAATCACTACTCCTGTTGGTCCTGCTGCTACTGCAGCCGTATTGCAACCCCCTTCTCTTGCCTCCCTTTCCAGTCAGGCAACACCTCCTCCTCTCCTTTCGGCTCCTGAGACGGCTAATCAGCCTCCCCGGATCCGCCATAGATCCAAGGAAGCTATTGATCAGCCTGAGGAGCCCCAAGCTCCAAAGAGGCTAACGAGGGGTGATCTAACCCGCGCAGACAAAGGAAAGGCCACTGATGACGGCAAGGATTGAGCTCTCATCCTTCTGAGGAGGGACTACAATGTGGTCAAAAAGAGTGGTTGGATCTTGGACGGGGCCACCGCCTATGGGCCAGCCCAGACATTACTGCTTCCCAAGGACGTAGCCGAAGAGGCCAATTTCTCCACTAGAGATTTGTCCCAACAAATCTTTTCATACTCCCTTAAGGTATATCACTGTTTACTTGCACTCTTGTCTCCTTTAAAATTTCAAATTCTATTTTCCATTCTAACTTTCATTCTTTTTCCTTAATAGGTCGTGCATTGTGTGGTTGAGCATTGGTATAAATGTTTGCATGCTGAGAACATCAGAGATACCGACAAACTGAAGAATGTCATGGCTCTGGCAAAGAAAAATGAGGACAAGGTCCACATCATGTCGTAGAGCAAAAAAAGTTCGAATACTGGAGACAGTCTTAGCCCAGTCCGAGAAGAAAGGTCAAGTCGCCCTAGAGAAGGTGAAGAATGATACTTATGCCGAGATGGATAAAAGGACCAAGGCCTTTGAAGCTGAGAAAGATGCTACGACAGAGAAATTAAAGGTCAGGTCCATGGAGCTTGAGAATGCCCTAAACATGCGGCCAAGGAGGCCTATGACCAGGGCTTTACCAAAGGGTCTGAGGCAACCGCCAAAAGCTATGAGGCTCAATTCTTTGAGCAGCTACCCTAGCTGAAAGACCTTATCAACATGGAGATGTGGGGTAGCCATGGATGCTTGTGGTGTGGCAGAGGACTCCCCCCTTCGGAGGGAGATTCCCCTGTCTAGCAAGGCCTTATCCGTTGAGCCCACACCACTCTCTGCTGAAGAGGCTGGTCCTAAAGCAATCCCTTATGCGACTGAGCCTGAAGCCGTTGTTCCAAAACAGATACCAAGTGTGATTGCTGCTCCAGAGGTCATGCCACTCCAACTGTCATTCCTGCAACCGCTGATACTGAGGTTGTCTCTGCTGATGCAGTCGTTTCAAACCCAATTATTGACCTTTATGTCTCTGTTACTGGTGCTGAGACTGTTCAGGCACCAGATGTTGCAGATATCATCTAGAACTGTTCTTTTCTTTTTGGTTGTCATGAACAATACTTGTACTGTTGTCGTTTTAATACAAACTTTTCATCTTCAGAACATTTGTTGTCTTTGATATAAAGTTTTAACTGCCTTTACTTCTAAATACTTTTGGATATTTGCTTTTTGTTTGTCTTGTATTTTCTGAATGCTGTTGTGTGCTTCTTTGGCTTTTCACTTTCTTTTTTGGATCTATTTTCATTCTTTGCACTCAAGGTTGTCCTTGGAACATTGGTTCCATTAAAGACAACTTTCTTGCTTTGTATCGCACTGCAGCCACTGGTTTCTCACATTGTTTTAAGCCTTGGGTCATCTTGGAGTTTCTCACTCCCTAAAGATAGCTTTTTCAACTAAGGACATTTGCGGCCCTTGGGTTTCTCACTCATGTTAAGCTTTGGACCCTCTTGGAACATCTGTTCCCTAAAGATGACTTTTTCAGCTAAGGACCATTGCGGCCATTGGGTTTCTTACCCATTTTAAGCTTTGAACCCTCTCGGAATATTTGTTCCCCGAAGATGACTTTTTCGGCTAAGGACCGTTGCGGCCCTTGGGTTTCTCGCCCATTTTGAACCTGGTCATCTTGGGACTTCTCATTCCCTAAAGATAAATTTTGGTTTGGACCATTACAGTCCTTAGGTTTCCCGTCCATATTTGAGATCAGTCCTTATGATTTTTTATCCCCTAAATGATCCGAGCTCGGGAACAATTATCTTGGGCCTTCTCAACCCATTCCGAGTATTCTCTACTCGGGACCATTGCCTCCAGTAAGGAAGTGAAGGCTTTCTAAGCATTTGCTTCCTTACTTCATGTTTTATCTTCAACGGTTGAGAGTCTATACTAAGAGAAAAGGTGCTTCTTTTTAACATCTTGAAAATACAAGTGTTGATTATAACTCTACTGAAAGAACTGTTTGAGATTAGAGACATTTCAGGTGCGCGGGATCTTGACAACATCCAGATCTGCTAGTCTGTAAGCCCCTTGATCCGCCTTCCCGATCACTTTGTAAAGCTTTTTCCAGTTTGACCCAAGCTTTCCATCTGTTGGATCCTTGGTGTTTTCAAGGACTTTCCTTAAAACCAAGTCGCCAACTCCAAATTCCCTTATGTGTACCTTTCTGTTGTGAAATTTGGCCAGATGTTCCTCATATGATGTCATCTTGATAAGTGTCCTTTCTCTTCTCTTCTGCTAGGTCCAGTTGTATAGCTAGAGCATTGCCATTGCTCCCCTGCTCCACTAAGTCTGTACAGATAGTGGGAATGCCAACCTCTAGTGGAATGACTGCTTCGGTCCCATAAGCCACAGAAAAGGGTGTTTCGCTAGTGGACATCCTGGGTGTTGTACAGTAAACCCAGAGGACTATAGGTAGTTCATCCACCCATCTTCCATTGGTTTTTTCTAACCTCTTCTTGATGCCATCAAGGGATGTCTTGTTAGATGTTTCTGTTTGTCTGTTGCTCTGTAGGTAACTGACTGAGGCATAGAAATTCTTGATCTTATATATCGAGCAGAACGCCTTAAACTTATCTTGGAACTGCGTGCCATTGTCTGACACAATGGCATACGGAATCCCAAACCTTGTGATAATGTTCTTCCATATGAATTGCTTTGTGCTATGCTCAGCAATCTTGGACAATGGCTTTGCTTCAATCCACTTCGTGAAGTAGTTTGTCCCCACCAATAGGTACTTCTTCATTTCTTTGTCTTTCGGCAGTGGTCCCACGACCTCCAGGTCCCACTAAGCAAAAGGCCACGAACATGTGTGAGGTGTCAGGTTTACTGAAGGAGCATGTATGATGGGAGAGAACTTCTAGCCTTTTGCAATTTCTGACATAGACTGTGGCGTCTTCTTGCATGTATGGCCGCCAGTATCCCTAGGAGATGGTTTTATGCGCTATTGAACATCCCCATGTGTGACTGTCGCACAATCCCTCATGTATTTTGTAAAGAAATCATTGAACAAGGTCTGGATGTATGCAGCGTACGTACGGCCCTGTGAAGGATTTCCTGTACATGATCCCATTTGGTGAGAGTCAGAACCTTGTTGACTTGACCTTTATTTTATGTGCTTTCTTCTTGTCTGCGGGGAGTTCATCTTCTTTAAAGTAAAAGATGATTGGGTCTATCCAACTCGGGCCTATATCCAGGTCAAAGGTCTCTTCTGAGTCTTTTGTCTGGAAGTTGAATTTTTAATTTAACAACTAGGGTGAGTGAGGTGGGGGAATCCTAACACACGAACTTTGGGTTTATGCTTTCCCTTTGATAACTCAAATGTGAACATAGTCTAATGTTTACATCCGAGAGATTTTACAATAGGAAAATTAGGCCGTAAAATGGTGTTCTAGGGTTAACCAGGTCCTTGAGACATTTCATCAAACACATGAGGGGACAGAACCTAAAGCATGGGATGTGGCAAGAAGCAAAGCCCTTGCCTACACTCCATCAAGAGGGTTAACAACCCCATGCTTTGTATAAAAGATAGGCCCTAGGTCCAAAATCCTAGTTCACATTTAATGGCCATAAATGAAAGGGGTGTGCATTTACCCAAGGTTAGGTGGTGTCATTCAATCAACCACCTACCCCCAATAACAATACTCACTCATATTTATGAGGGAGTTTGAAGATAGCAAAAAGGAAAGCATAGAAGACAAACTCATTACTGAAAACTATATCAAAATAAAAGAGACATGGAGTTAAAGTATTACCTTACAAGAGAGAATAACAACAATCCTTCAAACCTTAGAGAAATCCAGGCCAAAAACCTAACTATGTATTAACCTAGAGAGAAAAGAGCTAAGGATGTAGTAAGAGAAAAGAAAACCCTCCAAAATCCCCTTAAAACTGAGCCTGAGTGTTCTATTTATAGTCCTACCCTTTTAGTTACAAGAGTTTAGAATTAAAAATAAATAAAAATCGACTCTGGGCCACATGCACCGGTGCAACGTTTTGGTTGCACCGTTTGAGGTTGACTTTGCTTTGGAGAACAGTTGTTCGTGCAACGATTAGTAAAGAAGCTTGCATCGATGCGCGCGTATTCTGATGGCCTTGTTGATTCTTTGGTTCCCCTGCACCGGTTGACATGTTTCGTTGCACCTGTGCAACCAAGTTCTGGAATGATGTCTGGTTGGACAAAGGCTTGGTGCACCTGTTGATCAGTTTTCTTGCACCAGTTTACATGGGCCAACTTCAATCCGGTCAATCTCCAACTTGCTCATGGAATGCAAAACGTCATCGTGAATGGGTGTCAAGGGCATGAAGATCTTGCAAGCACGGTGAATGCTTTAGTTCGCCAATAAGTTCAATTTGATAAGGAATTCCTACAAACTTAACAAAACAACCCGCAAGCACTATTAGGTGATTTTTCTAGGACTTAGCATGTAAGTTACGATAAAATGAAGACGAATAGACACACATATACAAAATAGTGAGTCTATAACACACACCAGCTTGAACCATGATAGGCCCTAGCATGCAAATCAGTAAACTAAAATGTTGCACAAACACCCGAATGGGCCAATCACCAATCAATGAATTATCCATTATTAACAACGTAATTGCAACACGGTAATGTATAAACCTATGGCGTGACACAACAACGCGTGACATGGAATACTACCAATGTTCCACATTCAACAAGATGATTTGAGCAAGTTAAACACACAAGTGTAATTGCTACGATGAGGGTGAGCAAAAGTATGGCAGTGGATTTTATCTTGAGTAACCAGGCAATACGTATCTCATAAGTGACACTAAGAGGTTGTGCAATAACAAGGACAAATTCGTTATGCAATCATTCAACAAAATAATAGGAGTAATCAACAACCTACTTTACTTATGGCAAAACAAAGTCATACAAGGCATTTTGGCTTTTATAATGACCGTAGGTTCAAAGGAAGGGGACACAAAATCAGTAGTGGTCCTGTCGTAGCTTGGTCATCTATTAGTTGGACCACCACTTTATCCTAGACCTACTCGTGGCTCATAGAATGCAAGACATACAAGAAACCATAAGTCATGACTCAAATGAAAGAAAAATCAAGAGACACTGACCTCAATGCTTCTACCCTCCTACTACTCATCAAAATGAATCGCTTTGCTTCTCCTCCCTTCACCCTCCTCTTCACTCTCATCTTCATCCAAACTTTCTTCACTCTCGAGGGGAATGTACTAAGTACCCGATGTGCTTTCAATCTGCCGGGGTAAAAACTGAGATTGATTACCACCGTAAATGTCTTGCTTTTCTAGGTTGAACTAGATGTTCTGGATAATCTGGTTCTACTAATTCCTGTATTTGCGCTCATAAAAAGGGGTTAGAGGACCTCTCGCCGTTGTTGGCCGGAAGGCTCTCTGATGATTAAGTTAGTAAGGTGAATAACTTAATCGAGAGAAAACTCTAAGAGAAAAACTCAATACAGTTCGTAAGCCAAAATAGCGTGTACCTTCATTCGTGGTTTAAGTATGCTTTTATAGGGGGCCATCCCCAGTCTTAGAGTCCATTCGAATTACTAGTTCCTCACTAGTAATTAGGATAAGATCAAGATTTCTCATACCAATCCTCTGATGATCTTTTCTGTTCCGTCTTTCTCTCTTATCTGTTTCTTTTCTTAGATAGAGTCCTTATCCTAGTAAAATTTGAATACTTCTCGTGTTTTTTAGGAGCTTGGAGTCTATCATTTTAGGCATGAGTAATTGGGACACATGTGTTAACCGCTACTCATTGATCCACTAATACATGTACATGTCACCTGCCGCATTGGTTTATATCGTACCGCATTGTCAGAATGTCAAGCCGCACAGGGTTGACCTAATTCGTAGGACGGGTAAACTGACTTGCATGTAGTGGATTATATCAAAGATTCAAATATATGCGCCTGATTGTTATAACTTCTCTTCTGCACTATCAGGATGTAAAATCGCACAGGGCGGCGGGCCTAATCCGTAGTGAGGAAAACTGATGATACGTGGCTTTCTGTATCGAATATCTGGATAGTATGTGCCACACTACAAACTTCTGCCCAGGAAATCCGAATTTACCATTTACACGTGGAAAATTCTGATTTACCCTACCACAGGTAGGTCGGGCAAACCAACAGGACGAAATTGAAATTTCCAGGCCTTGATAGGCAGAGCTCTGGGACCGGATTGGTCAGTGGGTTGGTCAAACCGACAATGACGGTCTGGTACTACCTAACGAACTCAATCCTTCCAGGGCTACCTTACTCCAGAAGAATTGAGGGGCTATTGTGGTAACCGAACTTAGTCAGGCCTTCGGACTTGCTAAACGGAGCAGGCCCACGAGGGCCAAGCACGGGATGGGCAGACGGTCCATTGAAATGATGGATGGATGAGCCAGACCTCAATGGTACAGTAACAGGTCATGAGACGTATAGTACGGTAGCATTGTCTGTACCGGACCAACAAGGTCGGAACAGGAATACTATGTTTAGACCAACCAAGGCCTGGGGTGGCAGTAGCATCACGATTAAATGGATCGTAGGCCCGTAGTGGCAGAGTGGATAATAGAACAAGCCCTTTGGTACAGGGAATCACGGTCTCCGAACCACGGCCAGTGTAGGTAGTAAGGATGCTAAGGAGCATCCGAGGATAATAGTCTGAATAACATTGGCTACCGGAACATAATGTACATAAGCGGACCAAGAGGTTTAGGAAACATTCTGAATGCAACGAGAATCACGGAGAATCCCGCACATCTCGGTAGTTGATCGGGTATTACAGTAGCGTTACACTCACGGGAATCCCGGACATGAGCGAACAGGTTGCCTTATCTGAAGAAGGGGACGACTATAAATACCCAACACATACCGAACGGAAAGGTAGATAACATTTTTGCATTACACAGCTCTGGTTGTCTTTTTCTCTCACTCTAGATTTTCCCTGACTTAGGCATCGGAGTGCCTTTCCAGCGGACAGTGTCAGATAGCAATGACGGTGGTTTGTGATTGCAGGATCCTTCGTAACAGCAGAACCAAACTCGAAATCAAACCATTTGGAGATTCATTCAAGGTCGTAGTCCCCGAAAAGCAAAATACGTACCGTGAATCGTAAAATTTCCGGCTTCTAATGATTCACCTACCGATACAAATCGATAGCTTGGTGTTTTGACTCAAATCGTAGGATATGTATCATGAATAGTATGGTTCTGATAACTATGCTATCAGGATATGAGCAATTTGTAAAAGAGGCTAAATCTAAAAAGTGAGTTAGTGTTAACCTCGTTTCTTTAGAGAAGTTCAAAAGGCAATACATAGAGAAACGCATGAACAACCAATCTGTTGTCGGGAGTAGAGCGTTGCAAACAAACGGTAATCAATGTGGAAAGTTGATAATCTTTTTGGCTGATAAGAGAATAAAAAGATTCTCGTGTGAACTTGATAAAGTCTTAGTACTTCTTCTTCTTGAAGTTTTTTTTCTCTTTTGCTCTTTTTTTAATCATGGAAAGGGGTGCCCCTTTGGTACTGGTGCAATTTATTTCGGTGCAGACCAAAAAGTTAAAATATCATGGCCACCGAAATTTGTTTGACAATCCCCTCCCCTCCACGCCCACCACACTCCCGGCCAAATAAGCACCATCATGCATAAGAATGAGTCATGCACCGTGTCAATTTAAGGGCCAATACGCGGCTACGCATGCATATACAAGTGCCTATCACATAAACACCTACATATACTCTCTAAATGGAAAATGTGAGGATTGAAGATGCCAAAATGGAGGTCACCTAGTTATGAACAACCACCTTGATAACTCAAAAAATACTGAACATAAAATGTACGGATAATTGTAGCCTCCTTCCTTCCTTGATGGAGGAGAGTGTTCATTATCCAATTGCTTTAGGGCACAAGGAACCTGCAAATAAAGACCTCGCTATTTGCTCGATTTCCTTGCGTCCAATTTTAAAAAATAGTATGTCAAGTGCTCTGGAATTTGCTGCATATCACATTCATTAGAAAGCCTTCTCAGATGCTACCCACAGTGTAACAGGGAGAAGACTGATGATTTTGTGGTCCAATAATCAGGTTACACTGTTCTTTCTTTTTCGTTAGTACTAGAGCTAACATTTGATTAAGAAGAGCTTTAAAGGGATACAACCCAGGAACAAGTGATAAATAACAAAAGATGAGGTAAACGCTTCTTGCATGCTTAAGGGATGGATATACCAAGGATAATATAAATACGAACCAAAAAGTGGAGTAATGCCAAACATGTATTTAAGAAAGAGTAAAAGAGAGGGAGAGAACAAATGAGACTTTGTATACGCTTAATTAAAACTTCCTGTGATCAGCTTATGAGTTTACTCAGGTCCTTTATTTTTCGTGCAAGTCTCTCATAAATATCCTGATACTATAAATTTGTTCATGTTAATAATGAGATTTTTTAAATCCCAACGACGAAAAAAATTCAAACACGGGAGTGTAAGCGGCATTAATTCTGTAACACCTGACAAATGAATAACAAAATGAGCCACTAAATGTGGCAACCAAAACATCTGGAGCATGTACAACATCGTAGGTATGGTCGTGTGGATTGGTAAATTTTCCAAAAACGCTGTAATTACAAACAAACTGAGTCAATGAGATCAATGAGAAGAGATTTGGACAACTTACACGCTTAGCGGTAACTATAGCGAACAATTTGAGCATACAAAAATAAAATGACAACATCCGAACTAAACAAAAAGGAAATATCGCAAATTTGTGTACAAACAATGAAATTAACGAACCGTAGTCATTCACAAATTTCTTGTGGCGATCGTAAGCGTTAAGCCCTCGTATGTGGGCTTGATACTGCCTGCACGCAATAAATTGTGATGTTTAATAGGTGCATTTCCGTGTACGTAGAAGTATATACAAACATCTATGCAACAATTAGAGGGGAGAAAAAACGAACTGTTTTCTCGCTTCTTTCTCGAAGATTGCCGACTTGAGAGCCCCAAAAGACGTCATTTTGACGATTCTGATAAAGAGAAAACCCTAAAACCGCTGGTTTTCCTTACGATGAAGACGATACAAACGGGTTACGGGTTCCGCGGTAACAAGTTACGACCGACGACTCGCGGGTTTTGACAGTGTACACTTAAAATATTTTAAGTTTATATTTTTGAAAAATAAAATAGTAAAATTACAATTACTCACTATAACAGTTTTATATAAGGGTTCTTTTAGACTAGGGATGACAATGGGGAGGGGAGAGGTGGATATTACAGTCTCCATCCCCGATCCCCGAACTAACCCTCCTCCTCCATACCTACTCTAATTCTCACTGAGGATAATTTTCTAACCTTCATACCTACTCCAAATGGGGATCGGGGATATCCAAACGGGGAACGGGGATTCGAATCAATAAAAAAAGATTGTTCAAAAAATAATCTGTAAACAAAAAACGTTCATTGTGGGGTGGTGATGCATGCCGGTGGTGGCTATATTTGCGGGGAAATAAATTGAGGGAGGGGGGAAGAAATAAGTGCGGCAAGGTAAGATGGGTTTTCGTCTATAATTTGAGGTTTGGTAACCCTAACAAGTCAATGTAATATATAATATGTATTTCATTTATATTTATAATTTTTATCTATATTATTAAACGGGTAGGGGCGGGGATGGAGCGGGGACAAGGTCTTACCCGCATCCAACCCGTTCCCCATTTGGAGTTTAAAAAAGAACTCCAAATCCTACCCGATCCCCGAAACAATCCCCGAATTACCGATCCAAACGGGGCAGGGAACGGGGCGGGGAGGGCGGGTTGGATGAAATTGCCATCCCTATTTTAGACAGGTCCCGTACCATAAGATTTTCCCTCGTTAGATCTCATATTTTTACTAAGGTCACGCGTGTAACCTATTGCCCGTACTGTAAACTGCTGTCTGCGCTGTAACCTGTTGCCCGCACTACTGTAACTTGTATTTTTAATACAAGTTACAGTCCATATTGACTATAACTTGTATTAAAAATACAAATTATAGTCCACATTTACTATAACTTGTATTTAAAACATAAGTTACAGTCAATTTGGACTGTACTTTGTCTAAAAACACAAATTACAACCATATTTGTGGCTGTAACTTGTGTTAAAAATATAATTTGGTATGTAAATACAAGTTACAATCCATTTGATAGACTGTAACTTGATTTAAATACAAGTTACAGCCACATTTAGTGGATTATAACAAGTTACAATCAATTGGCAAGTTACAACCACATTGATGGTCTGTAACCTGTGTTTAAACACATTTGGTGGTCTGTAACTTGATTTAAACACAAGTTACAACCAATTAATGGACTGTAACTTGTGTTTAAAGCACATTTTGGTATGTAAACACAAGTTACAACTAATTTGATGGACTGTAACTTGATTTAAACACAAGTTACAGCCACATTGGAGTGTAACTTGTGTTTAAACACAAGTTACAGCCACATTTGGTGGATTATAACAAGTTACAGTCAATTGGTGGATTGTAACTTGTGTTTAAACACAATTGATGGGCTGTAACTTGGTTTAAACACAAGTTACAGCAAATTTGGTGGTCTGTAATTCGTGTTTAAACACAAGTTACAGCCAAATGATGGACTGTAAATTGGTTTAAACACAAGTTACAGCCACATTTGGTGGATTATAACAAGTTACAGTCAATTGGTGGACTGTAACTTGTGTTTAAACACAATTGATGGGCTGTAACTTGGTTTAAACACAAGTTACAGCAAATTTGGTGGTCTGTAATTCGTGTTTAAACATAAGTTACATCCAAATGATGGACTGTAACTTGGTTTAAACACAAGTTACAGCCAATTGATGGACTGTAACTTGGTTTAAACATAAGTTGCAGCCAATTGATGGACTATAACTTGGTTTAAACACAAGTTACAGCCAATTGATGGACTGTAACTTAGTTTAAACACAAGTTACAGCCACATTGGTGGTCTGTAACTTGTGTTTAAAAGACAAATTACATATCAATATGGCTGTAACTTGTTTTTTAAATACAAGTTACAGTCAAATGTGGCTGTAACTTGTATTAAAAACACAAGTTACAGTCTAAATTACTTGTAACTTGTATTAAAAACACAAGTTACAGTCCAAATTAGCTGTAACTTGTATTTTATGTACATTTTTAATATAAGTTATAGTT
>NMUG010002355.1:0-16123 GCA_002855965.1 Monotropa hypopitys | reverse complement strand
ACAGGAGACCAGTCCCCCTTTGGTCAGCAGATCAAAAAATGTAAAGGGTACCGGTCTCCCGAGCCCCTGGAGACCGGTCCCTCTGTGTATTTTTCTACATTTTCAGTCCCATTAAAGGCATTTTAGTAATTCTAGGTGGGGGTATATATACTCGTGTGTATATGATTTTATACAAATTTTCATTCAGTTTTATGTTTTAAGTTAGGGTTTTGAAGGTGAGAGCTTCTCTCTCTGCCCCTTGTCTCTTGTTTTGGGAAGCATCCACAGAGCTTGGGGGATTTTGCTCTCTTTTAAGGTTATAAGGATCTTCTTCCTCTCTCTATTGATATATTTTAGTTTATGTGTCATGTTTAATTATTTTCGTGTTCTATTTTCTATGGTGAGTATGCCTTGTGTTCTTGCCATTTTCTTTCATGTTGTAATGTTAATGGAGGGCTAGCCTCTTAGGTTTGGTCATGGGGTGACTAACACCCCAAGACCTAGGCTTGTGTTGAAATTATCCTAATTTGTGCCTTAATGATGTGGTTTGGATGTGTTGAGTTCATGTCTAGGGTCTTAGCATATTGGTGTTAATCACCTTGATGGGTTGTAGACAATAAACCTTGCACAAACCATACTTGGTGCGATGTCCCGCTAGGTGTTCGACAAAATGTCTCAATGAACGAATTCCCCTAGAAACCACTTATCTTTAGCTATAATTAAGGTCTTGAGGTTGCGTAGGAGTTAGTAGTATGGTTCGTCAATTTAGGTCTAAACCGAGGGTTGTTAACCTCCTTGATGGGTCATAGACAATGAACCTTGACACTACCCATGCTTGTAGCTATGTCACCCTAGGTGTTCAATGAAATGTATAAGAGAACCAAATTCTAGCTCGTGTACCATATCTTGACCCATGACGTGTGCTTTAATGCCAAACATTCCATGTGAGGTCCTAGGCCGTGATCCCTCACTCGTATTGTCATAGAGAAGTCTAACATATCATAGGTTAGGTGTTAGGAATCCCTAGACCATTCTGCTTAGTTAAATTAGTTTTATTTCTTTTGTCCTATGTTTTAGTTTAGTAGTTTAAATGAAAAACAAATCCAAGGGTAGTGTCCTTCCGCCTCATTCCCAAATCAAACCCTCTTCACAAAGCAAATCCCTTGATTCATTCAATTCCTTACAGATCGATCCTAGACTTATCACTTTGCTAAGTTTTATTTCCTTATTTGTAAATTTCTAATACATCTGCAACCCCGTGAGGTGACGACATGCAGACCGTGCTTGTCAAAAGACCTTAACCTAAAAAAATCCAAAGTCCAAAAAGTCCAAACAACATCTGAACCTTACAACGAAACACGTTTACAAATCTTTGCAATCCCAGAAACTAACCCACCTAAACCTAATGAAAATATTGCAGTCCAAGCTTCATCAACCATAGATCAATCTGAACCCCTTATATCAACAATCTAAACAGTTGAACCTACTTCTAACCTAGAAAATCAAAACCAACTTTTTCCATGCTCAAAAATTAAATGAACATAAGGGGTAAGAGGTACATCAAAAGTTACAATTGGATGGAAAATATTGAGGTAAGATTAGTATGTTGTGAAAGACACATAAGAAAACACAAATCAGTTTCAAGCATGTTAGAATTTGCAAACAGAGTAAAGAATTTGGGAATTCAGAGTTTGTTTGATGACATCCCTAGGTATGTACTTCCATGGATTCAAGAGTTTTATGCAACTTTAGAAGTGAATAAGGATGGAGAGAGAATTGTAGGAAAGGTTAAGGATAAACTGATCTACATCACTGTAGATAGGATAACACAATATATGGGTTGTTCTAGATTGAAAAATAAGAAATTGAATATCCAAAGATGGGGTACCAATGTCCTACAGGAGAGGACTTGGAAAAGGAGGTCTGTAATGACCAAAGATTTGAACTTTTTAAGGAGAAGAAAAAACGGTTCATGCAAGGGATGTTAATAGAAGAAAACGTAATGATGAATAAACTGATTCAGTATAATATTAGATCTAGAGGTTTAGAAAAATCGCCTTCTCAAAGTGCAGTTCAGTTTGTTTATGAAATAATGAGAAACAAAAAGGTTAACATGCCAAGTGTTATGTTTGATATGTTAAGGGAATTTAAGACTGAAGCCAGTTTGAAAGGAAATTTTCCCTTTGCCTACATGGTTACAACCTTTGTGAGGAAAATAGAGTGAAAACAGGTCATAAGGAAAAGTGAGAGAAACCAACACAATAAGTTTAAGAGTTCTCTTTTGTTTTGAGCAATAAATACATTGATAGGAGTAGAGTTAGGATTGCATTTCAATGATAGTAGTTCAAAGTTTGAATTCAGTTTAAGTAGGAGTAGAGTTAACTTAGAATGCTATTCAGTTGCTATTTTCATATTCTTCTTTATTTCAAGCACTATAAGTTCATTTCAATTGTGTTTCCATTCAATCCTCAATCCTTAATTGTGATTAGAGTTTAATATCTGAAATGTTCTTCCGATTTCTTGTGTTTCCTTAATTTCTTGTTCTTATATCATTTGTTTTGATGAGTAGTTAATTTTCCCTTGGTTTTAGCCTAGTGTCGTGAGATTATGCTTCGTGGTGAAGTTGGTCCGTTTCATTCCTATTCTTGATCACGTCAGTCATGGAATGTCGTGGTCTCATGCTATTCTTAGCATGCATATCCTTATTGTATCCATAATACGTTTGGATTGATGAGTGGAAATCACCCTTCAGTTGCTTTTCGTCTCTTCCATTCCTGCAAATTTGTGTAAGTGAAAAGTAACTCCTATCTATCTTTGATCGGGAGATGATGGCGATGGCATGTGTTCGCACCTTATCCAAATCGATGTTTGCAAACCTGATTCTTTTGTGAGATTTGAGTTGACTAGTTCTTATCACCATGTGGCATGTTATTGACCTACTTATGTCATATTGAGGTTGGTTAGCATCAATGGGAGAAACTCATTGCTTTAGGAGATTCTTTGCTTATTCCTACCAAGATTTGATGTCATTCCTATTCATCGTCGGATCCTTATGAATGATTCATAGAAGTATCAGAACTTGGGGTGCCCGGTTGAGCTGTAGTGCATTCTTTGTCTTGAGCGATGCGACCTACCTGTACCTTTGTGTTCTTGCCATCTCAAAGCTGCAAAATCATACGTTAAATTCCTGACTCACTTCTAGCAAACCCTGATGTGGAGGAGTTGTTTGTTTCCATTCTCTATTTTCGTGGGAGAGATTGTGGGATCCTATAGGTCTCCCCCATCTTTCAATTATATTCTTGTCTTGCACACTCTCATTTATGCTCATTGACCTCTTATGAATATTCTTTTCTTGCGATATCATACTGCAAATCTGGTCTGCTATCATCTCTCTTGTCGTCTTATCCCTTAGATGATTGAGCACCTCTAATTTGAGAGAGTGTCTCTTAATTGGTATTGTGCTTGCGAGAGTAGGTGGTGTTATCAGTCTGTGGGATGGTGAGTGTTGGTATTGTGGATTGTTCGGTAAGGTGAAGTGTGGTTCGTATTGTGCAGTTGCGTTGAGAGTTTGGGGTAGAGAGTGTGTCTCTTTTGGGTCGACTGTACCGACATAGCTGTATATTGCTATTTAGCATGATCGTGTGTGTAATCCGTGTTATGTGGTGTACGAATAACTAGGAAGGCTTGATTTGAGAAGGCGACTGGCCAGCGCATCTCAAAACGAAGTTCCATAGGTTATTCTGGTACCACATTAGGTTTGTGTGCAGGGTTAGTTGTGTATGAGCCTTGGTGTCTTGATCTTCAGTTCAGTGAATTGCAAATGTCTAGCGCAAGTGTGATGGTGAGGTTGGTGTGACCACCTTTGTAGTTATATAGACATAACCCTATGATTCATGTAGTGATGTAGAGCCATAATGTGAAGCTTTTGGGTTAGTGCAATGTATAAACATCAATCCTAAGTTTCTTTTGGGTGAGTCTTATGGTTATTTTCCTTGGTCAAAGTTCTAATCTGTCCATTTATCTCAAATTCTCTCTTGCCTCAAGGTCTTACTTTTTGTAAGTTCCCGGACTACAATTATATCGAATCAAATTGCATCCATCGGTTCCATTTTCAAATTCTGAGTAGGTCCAGTTGGACATTCGTTTTGGAAGTTAAGCGATTGTTTGTGCATTTATTGGCGAGTAGGCGGAGTTATATGAGATTATGGCAGAGATGCGAGAGTTGGAGTGGTTGGTTGGGTCAACTAGTTGGCCATATTGGTGAAAATCCTGTAGTTCATACTGTTGGTCCATCGCTTGGATAGTAATTGGCTCTAAGACCCATATCGATTCTAAACTCAGTGTCGTGGCTTCCTTATTCGTATCATCTAGGCATGGGTTGCAAGTTTTCGATGATTACATTTTTGGGGTTTTGTAGAAGAGTTGTTGGATTGAAAGAGTTTTCCTTGTGGAGTTCTTGTGTTGAGATCTCTGATCCTCTCCTTACTTGTTAAATACTTGTGCCCTGCGAATGACCAAATGTTGTAGAGCGTAGCGAAAGCGTGGTTCCTTCCTTCTGTCGGCAAATTCTTATCCCATAGTATGACGTCCCCCAGTGGTTTCGGATGCCATCCTATCATATCCTGTTAAGTGGAGATCCCTCGTATGAATTGCGAGTCGAGGTAAAGTTGAATTGGTCGCTCCCCTTCCATTGAGTACATTGAGGTTGTAGGATTGTTTTATTTCGGCATGTTTTAATCGTAAGGAAGATTTGGGTGAGTGTTGAACTTAAGGTATTCTTTCTATGTCCGTCTTGCGGATGTATATTCAACTTGATAACCTTCTTTGGAACTATAAATTCTTGGCCTAATTATATTAATATCTTGAGCAGTAAGGACCTTGTCTTCGCCATTGGTCCGTGTTCCTACTAGTTCTGAGGAACAACCTATTCGCATCTCGGATTCAAGAGAAATATCCGAAATTGTTCGATCCTTGGAATATTTTTCTTCTTGTTGTTGTATCTTTGATTCTTGATTATGTAAAAATTTCGGGGACGAAATTTATTTAAGGAGGGTGGATTGTAACAGCCTAAAATTTCACAAATCGAATTTTTAATTTTTAATTCCACTTATTAGATTTTGATTAGTTTTTAATCTCAAAATCTCCGCTTGAGTGATGATGTGGTTGATCTTTGGAAGCTGTAGAGAATTCAATTGTGAATCCACCGTAATTTGAATCGTTCAAATTGGAGTTTGGACGAAGATTTGGCATCCAAAATTCTCTCAAGTAGTTTCGGGACAGAAGCACTTGAAACCGGATTCGGTGGTTCTCGTAACCGGTTCCCATGTGCACTTGGCACTAAGGGAGAATCACCCCAGAGGAACCCGCAACCGGTTACCCTTCTTGTCGCAACCGGTTCCGCAGAACCTCCACCCACAACTGGTTTCCGAGTTTCCGTAACCAGTTCCCACAGAGGCTTGACCGTAACCCCTTCCTTCTCCCCCAACCGGTTCCCGCAAGCTACAACCACAAGGCTCACGGGCAGTGGCACCCATAACCGGTTGCCACTGAGCCCGTAACCGGTTATGGGCTGTTGGGTGAAAATTCTGGGAAAGATCATTAATGATATTTTGGTCCATTCTGCTGTGTTTTTATACAACCATATACGTGGGGAAACCCTAAAATTCACTCAGAACCATCTCTCTCACTCTCTCTTCCTCCTCCTTACTCTCTCTATATTTCTTTCTCCATTCTCTCTAAAACTATAGCAAATCGGTTAGGATCCAAGGAAGACCTCAAGAATTAACGTTATAGAGCTCGTCAAGCTCATTCCGGTGATGTGCTTGGCTCGTGGTGTTTGAAAAACCGTGCAATGGATTTGACAATTAAGTCTAGAGGGGGGATGAATAGACTTTTTAATGATTTCTAAAAATATTAAAAACATTTAAAGCTTAACGAGAGAGAATAAATAATTGTGCTATCACCAAACACTATTTTAATTAAACATAAAGATTTATTCACTGTATGAATAATTTAAATCAATCTCATTTACAAAAATATCTCTCTCGTGAAATAACGGTCTGCGAACCTAAACTAGAAAGTTCGATTGGCGGAACACACAATGTTCAGAATCAATTAAACACTGAGGTTTAATGACTAAACAATAGGATACGCTGAGTTATCTAATATTCTCATTCTATGAACTTCAAAAACACCGAATATCAATGATAGACTGAATCATAAACGAGACATACATAATATCACAATGCTTAGATCCACAGAATGTATACACATATATGGTATCACTCAATGGTCTATTTTGTGCATGAACCAATATGTGTAAGTGTTACACAGTGTATCTCATATTCTAACATCAAATTAAGTTAACAAGGTGTATCGCTCAAACAGAAATCTCAAACAGTGTGTATACGTGTAGTGTGTACACGTGTAATAACTTAGTAATAAGTATGAGTGTGAGCCTATGTGATTTTGCTTCGATGATCTGTGTTCATCGCAACTCCCTCAATGAATATTCTAATTCAAACCCACTCCTATCTCCAATGTAAATCTAGCACCCTCACCCTTCTCTATATCGAACACAATAGCAGTACACATAAAATCTTCTCACTGTCTACACTCTCCCACTGTCTCACTCTCCCTCACGATTTCTGGTCATCTCAAATCTGTGTAAGCACCCTCTACCTCTCAGAACCCATTCACTGTGTCTATATCGAACCACACCTTTAATTTTCAATTGAGCACCCCCTAATCTCCCCTCTGTCAATCTCATCCTTCAAACCTCAACCTGTCTATGTATATCACCTCCTCGCAGTCGCTCAATACACGCACCAACGGTACAAAAAAAAAAATCATTTTTGAAATCAAGAAAGACTCATGACCGTTGCTCTGATTTTCGGAAATCTGAAGATATGGCCATTGCTGCGATTTGCACAGATTTGTGCGATTGAGATTTGGAAACCCGTGGCTGAGAATTTATTGCAGCGACTTGAAAATGTAAACCCTTGCGCGAATCGCCCAAAAGCTGCGATTAAACCAGACATTCTGCAATTGCTTCGGCGAATCGTTTTGGGGAAGAAATCCGCAGAACCGATTTGAAAACTTGTGTTCTTGCATCGCGAATCTGTTTCGAGCTTGGAGTAATTCGCTTTGGAAGGAAATCAAATACCTGCAATTTTGATTGCGATTGCGAACACATGATTTTTGGATAGATTTTCTGCGATTTTGGAAAGATGAGAACCCCGATCGTGAATCATTTAATGCGACAATCACGCGAGATGGAAATCTGAGCTGCGATTGAAATCGATTTGCTCGATTTGGAAACCCTCCTTTGAACACCTCAGATTGATTGAACCCTTGTGCGATCGATTGAGAAACCCAACCACTGTTCTATTTTGAAAATATTCGATCATTCGCGAATCAAATTTGGAAACCCAGCATTCGATCCTTGCTCGCTTGAACATTTGATTTGGGAAGAAGGACCTGGATCCGAATTGGATTGCTGGCAAGGTTGCTGGATTGTGGATTCGACTTGATTTTGGGCTGGATCCATTTGGGCTGACTTGGGTTGATGTTAGGCTTGAAGACAAAATGTCGAGTCTGTATTTTGAAAACAAAAGGATCATTTACTACCAAACTATATTTTAATGAAATGATAAATTAAGTTGATTAACTAAGATTATTTATTTCAATGTTTTAATTAAATTTTAAAGATTAATTTAATTTTTCATGAAAATTTATCGAATTAAATAACTAAAATGAATTATTCCAAGTACATCGCAAGTCCAACAAATTTAAATATTCGTCTCGGAAAATAGTCAACACTAAAAATACTAACAATTTTCCCCTTTGTCTTTTTCAAGACAAAACATTAAAAACAAATGAAGGAAAGGACGGAGAGATGAAGGTCAGTTTAGGTAAGATGGATTCGGGGTGAGAATGGATGGATTTTGATTGAAATCCGGTAGAGGCGGACAAATTAGCACCGTAATCTGTAGAGGGATGAAAGAGCTAACACTGTAATTCGATAGAAGTGCTAGGAATCCACCTAACAGCACTGGAATCCACCAGCAACTCAGGAATCCACCTGAAGAACGAAGAGAGACGAGCTCTGGTTCGAAAATAGGGTGTTCAATATTGATAAAAAGTTGCTATGAGATGTACATCGCTAGGCTTATATAGCCCGGGAAGAATAACAATGAAAACCCCTAAAAGGAAAGGCGGCTAATACGCAAAAAGGAAGAAGTAAATAATTACAAAATGTACAATCTCTAACAGAATCTGAAAAAGTAATAACAGAAGTGTTAGAGGATGTCGGGTGGTCCCCGCGTGGGCTCGTCCCAGTAGTTCTGCTGGAGTGCAGCCGAGCTGAGGTGCAGCTGTTGAGGCCGTGCTGTGTTGGAATTTCTGTAGGCAGTGCGGTAAGTGTGGGAGCTCGACATGTGGCATCTCGGTATCTGTAGTGCGTTGTGCAGCTGACTGGAATGAAGGGGAGCTGAGCTCGGCTGGGGTTGAGGTCTGCTCGGTGTTATACGCGGGCCTTTGTCCTACATCAGCTTCCAAGGGAGAGCTTCCCCTAGATTGATATCGGGAGCTCTACTCCTACCAGGATAGGGTGTCGAATAAAAGTTTCCCAGTGTGGCTTCCTTCTAAGGTTGTCTAAATTTGCAATCTGCATCAGACTCTCCTGGTTGGAATGAATTCGGCCTCAAATTCGCAACTTTTTTAATCTCATCCAAGCTGCTTCCATAATGAGAAAATACATTCTTCAACCTGGTGAACATGCCTGGCAGAGAAGTGGGAGTGCGGGAATTTTGCCACATTGAGAGATGAAACACATGAATTATGTCTTCTGGGTGGTTGGTTTCCAATAACTGTCGCTTTTTGTCAGCATCCACCTTGTAATTCAAATTAACTTTCTCAAATAAGAATTGCAACAAGTAACCAATAACAAGGAAAGCACCCCCTATCTTGAAGCAATTAGCCCAACCCTTCCTCTATGTGGACTTTCCAGAGTTTTGCCGAAAGAGACCCACATACTTGCCTCCCATAGTCATATTGCTTGGATAACACTTTGGGTACTTCCTTGCCTTCCTGTGATCAATCTCTCCCTCCTATCTATTCTTCATTCTTTGTTTTTCTAGGGTCTTTCCAAATCTTCTTCCTTCCACTATCTTGGCCACATTATACAATATAGAAGGCCGATCATAAGAACCTTCCTCTAAAGCATGTAGCTGACTCCTTTTGCATATGACTCTATAGTGGATCACATGCTCTTCTTGTCCTCTCAAAACGTCGTTCCTGCAATGATAAAAGGGCTGACCTCCGTCTAGGTTTTTGTCTTTGTTTGAGCTCTTGATCCGGGTTGTCCGGGCTCTTTCATTAAGCGAGCGCCTCTTACAGTCGCGATGTCGCTTATGTCCGAGCTTCCCTTCATTTCCAAGCTTGAATGTGCCTGCCTCTACGATTTTTAGCGGCTCCGCGCATGGGTTGAGGTTGGACTCACCTCCATATATTAGTTGCTCATGGTCGAGCTTCCCCTTCAAGTTGCGTTGCACTTAAGCGAGCTGCTGTTGCTCTAGGGTGTGCTGTTGCATACCACCATGCTGTAGCTTTTGGCTGCACTGTTTATAATCAAGTGGGGGTTGCCTCTCGGTGAGCTCCTGACCAATGCCGAGCAGTGGTACTTTTTCGGCGACTTCCTATTTTCCCACCCCAATAGGATCTAAAACAAGGCCTGTAGAAAATAAGGAATCAAAGATAGCCTCCTTATTTTCCAAAACCTCGTCAGGAGGAGATTCCTCATCATAGATCGGGTTCTAGTCAGAACCACTAGCACGACTTACCATATTCTCGTCTCCTCTATGTTGGTGGAGTAGAATTTGTGGTGTAAGGTAGAATGGAAGTCCCTGGAGGTGATCGGGGTTCCTGTTGTGGTCATTCCTTGCCCATCTATTTGGGAGGTAGAACCTGGCCCTAATGGCATGTTATGCCAGGTCCTTGGTGATCTCGGTCTTGGTTTTGTGTTGAGCATACCCATCTAGATTCTTCTAGTTTTGGGAGTTTGATTGTCTTTCTCGTTCTAGATTATCGAATTGATTGTAGTTGTGAAAAAGTTGGGCATGTCAACCTGTCTGAGTTGAGTTTTCCCCTTATCTTATAGAAAATCTTGAGGTGTTGTCGAGATCTTTGAACATTTTCCTTTAAGGGGTATGACCCATTGGTCATAATCATTCATAAGATCGATTTCGTTTGGATAGCCTTGAGTCTAAATTGATATTTGAAGATTGTCTCGTGTTAGTCATTGGCTTAAGGTGTGATTCTCAGCTTATTTTCTTTCGTTTAAGGCTGCCCCTTTCCAAAACTATGAGGATAGGAGATGAAGTCAAACGTCTTTTTAAATCTTCAAACGCAGTTTCACACGCGTCATCCCAAACAAAATGGATGTCCTTGTGCATAAGATGAGTCATTGGAGAGGAAAGATGTAAAAAATCAAGAACAAAGTGTCGATAATAGCCCGCAAGACCAAGAAACTACGGACATAAAAAATATTGGATGGCCTAGGTCAAGAAAGAATAGCTCCGATCTTCACCAGATCAACAGAAACACCCTCTTGGTACACAACATGACCCAAAAATTTTACTTCAGAAAGCCAAAACTTGCACTTGCTTAGTTTGGCATACAACTGATGTTCTCTCAATAATCCAAGAACAGTGGTGAGGTGATTCCGATGCTCTTTTTTTTGAACGGCCAACCACCCAAATAGTTCAACCTTGGAGGGGGGGGGGCACACCAGCCCATAATTTAGCCATCTCCCCCAACCCCCGAGGTTGCGATCCATCCAAACATTCGTAAAAGCTTTTGGTTGTGAAAGATCCCCCAGGGGCTGAATTCCAGACCAAACGATCCTCCCCATCCCTTAACTCAGGCAACTTCTCAAGGCGGGCACTGATCGAGTCCCAAAGCTCGTCTTCCCATACGAACAACCTCCTCCTGAAAAGAAAACTCCTATCCGCATTTTGCCTGAAAGGGATAAGTACTTGGGCACGAGTAGCTTCTTTGTTGCTTGCCACAGAAAATAATCTTGGGAATTCCTCTTTTAGAATCACATCTCTGAACCAGGGGTGGTACCAAAACAAAATCTGATTGCCAGAAACAGTTTTCCAACTGAGTCCCTTCCGAAAAATAACATCACAATCTATCGCATGCTTTGATATGGATCTAATGTCGTGCCAAACTAAAGATGGTCTGGAGTTATTTGGGAGTTCCGGCCATCTCTCCAGGTGTTTAACTTTATACAGTGATTTAATTAGTTCCACCCACTTAGAATTGCTCTCAGTATTGAACCTCCACCACTATTTGGCAAGCATTGTAACATTGTGCTTGATCAGCTTCTTAACCCCAAGACACCCTTTCCTCTTGGGAGTGCATACCGAACACCACTTCATCAAATTAATTTCCCCCCCAAGTGAGCCTCCCCATAAAACCTCCTCTGGATTCTTTCAATTCTGATAGCCACAGCTTTTGGGATTTTAAATAGGGACATGTAGTAAATAGGAAGGCTATTTAAGGTAGCCTTTATTAGTGTTAAACGGCCTGCCATAGAGAGGAAATTACCCTTCCAAGAATGGAGTTTTTTCTCAATCAACTCCATTATGGGCTTCCACGTAGCAATTCTCCTAGGGTTAGCCCCAATTGGGATACCCAGGTACTTCGTGGGAAGAAGACCCCTTATGCACCCCATTGCGCGTAATAGTGGCCCCACTTCCGAGTCTGATAGCCCAATAGGGCATAATGCAGACTTGGCCAGGTTTACCTTAAGACCAGATATGACCCGAAAACATCTTAGTATCCGTCGAATATTTGCCATTTCAATAGGATCATCACTGCAGAATATTAACGTATCGTCAGCGTATTGAAGATGTGTTATCGTTGGACCATCCACCCCCACCTTACACCCGGAAATTAGCCCAACTGCCTTGGCTCTTTCAAAAAGAATATTTAGACCCTCTATAGTGATGTTGAACAAGAAGGGGGATAAGGGATCCCTTTGCCTAATTCCCTTTTAAGGCCAAAACTGTGCTGTATGGGAACCATTAACCATCACGACCATAGAGGAGGTAGAGATGCACTCTTTAATCCATCTGATCCATTTGCATTGAAAGCCCATACCTTTCATAAGCTTTAGTATGTATTCCCAATGACACAGTCACAAGCTTGATGGAAATCAATCTTCAAAATAGCGCCCCTCTTCTTATTTGCTTTCCAGAAGTGTAGGATTTCATTGGTTATTAAAACCCCATCCAAAATGAATCTTCCTTTCATAAATGCAGATTGAGACTCCCCAATAATAAACGGCACAACCTTTTTAATTCTCTCTGCCAGCACTTTAGCTAGGATCTTGTAAATGCACCCCACAACACTTATCGGTCTAAAATCCTTCAAAGCTAGGGGACTGCTTACCTTCGGGATTAGGGCCACAAAAGTAGCATTTAGACCCTTTGCAAGAATACTATTATCCTGGAACTCAGCAAAGAAATTAATAATCTCATCACGCATAAATCTCCATGCTTTTGAGATGAAATTAAAATTAAAACCGTCGGGGCCTGGGGATTTGAGACGACCACAACTTTTCACAGCCCAATCAATCTCATCGACTTCAAAGTTTCTTTGAATCCCTATTGCCTCTTGTGTATAAATACATCTTAGATACAGATCCCCAAAGAATGGTCTCACACTACAATCCTTTTGAAAACAAGATTGAAAATGATTACGAATAGCATTTTTAACAGACAATGGATAAGATAGAACCTGGCCCTGGACACTAATTGCTGCCAGCTGATTTCTCCTTGAATTGTTGTTTGCAATACATTGAAAGAACCTGGTATTCTTATCCCCCTTTTTAGCCACTGAACCCTGGATTTTTGATGCCACATGGACTCCACTTGGTTTTTTAGCTTGCCCAATTCTACTTTAAGTGATCTTTTTTTTTCTAGAGCAGGTTGAGATAGTACATTTACTTCCCCACGAATATCAATTGAGTTTATTTTGGCTTCAACCTCTTCGATTCTGAATATAGCATTGCCGGAGTCCCTATTATTGAGTTCCTTTATAGCTTCCTTCATAGCCTTCAGTTTAGCCACAACTCTTCTACCCGCCCAATTGTAATTCACAGGTTTAAGCCATGCCTCTTTAGCAACCGAAAGACACTTCTTATCATCAAGCCAGACATTGAAGAATCTGAAGGGTTTGGGACCCCAATCGACCTGATCTGGCTTCAAACAAATAGGGCAATGATCCGAAATTAACTTAGGAAGTCCCCATTGACCAAATTGGCACCTGTCTAGCCAGAACTGAGATAGTAAAAATCTGTCTAGCCTACTCTAGGATCCATTGTCACGTAAATCCGACCACGTATATCGACGCCCCCTCATAGGAAGATCCACAATTTCCATCTTCTCAATAAATCTGCGAAACAGCGACATCTCGCGAGAAACTCTAGCATCACCCACCCTCTCATCTGGAGCTATGGTTTCATTGAAATCTCCCCTAGAATCCAAGGCAACGAAGATAGACTCTTCTGAGTGATCAGTTCATCCCACAGTGCCTTCCTCCCGTTATGGTCATTTGGTGCGTAAATATTGCAGATATAGCATTCAGTGCCCATATAGGATCCATGAAGGATAACAAAGGATTTCTGCACTAGGGACGAGGACATTTTGAACTTCATATTGTCCCACAATGTGATAATCCCCCCAGATTTGCCAACAGACTTTGAGAAAACAAAACCAACCTGGTTTTTGCCCCATAATGTCATCGCCTCTTCAAAAGACAACAACTCCAATTTTGATTCTTGAATGAAAACCATATCAGGCTTAGTTTTCTGAATCAGCTTAGACATCACTTTCTTTTTTCTACGGTCACCCAACCCCCTAATATTCCAGGAAATTAACTTAAACATATGAGAAATAGACACAACACTTTCACCCTAAAGAAGACCCCTAGGAATTCTCCTGAACCTCCAAAGCACGTACCTCTTCCTCAAGGGCATATCTAATCTGGTTCTCCGAAAAGTCTGAAAATTTGGATAGAGTAATGCCCAGTTGAAATCCCACCTGCATTGTCGCTGCTACTTCTTCAGATTTCCAGTCAACATCATTTGGCAGCAAATGATTGTTGGGGACATTCCTAACCTCTTCTTGAATTTGTGGGCTAAGAAGAGGACCCTGGATGTTCCCAGGACCATCTGGCCATTGATTATAACCAGGCCCAATTTTTAATGGGCCGCCATACTCTTCAAAGTCCCCAGACCCATCAGCACCCCAGACCTAGGCTGACTTAAATGGAACCCCAGGGCTAAGGTCATAGGAATCCCTTACAAATGAAGCCCCCACAGACTCCTCATCAGAAGATACCACCTCGCATCTAACAAACATAGCCCGATGATTCCCACTGGTCACTTTCTCCTCGGGCACTGGGTCCCCAACCCCTCCAGACCTGTCCACATCAGAGTATACTATCTTTGCTTTCCCTTTTTCCAACCTCCCTTTTAAGGAAGGGCCAGGACTGAACACAGCTTTTGCCGTACTACCCTTTTTGGTGAAAACTCCCTCTACCTTATCCCCCAATCCCAGGTTGCAGGTCGCCTGAACCCTAGCGCTCCGGTGCTCAGCTCCGGTTGTCCTCAGGCCATCCACTTCCTGGATTCGAACTCTGAATAACTCATTACCCACTAACAACTCAAAATTTGCTTTAATCTCGGGACATTCTGTGGCGATCAAAATGTTTGCACGGAGATAATTGCTCTCTTCCGCCGTTTCTTCATCAACGCGAACCAAGGATCCCCATTCCCCAACTATTTTTAAAAATGTCGTCATGTTCCATACATGCACTGGTATACCTCTGCACTGAATCCATGTGGTTCTCTCCAGGCAAACCATCTCACTCCCCATGGACTGATAGAGTCAAAAAGGAAAATCCATCCGTTAGATTCTTTATCTGCAATAGCCTTATCCCTTCCCTCCGTAGATTGGAAAATCATAATTATTTTCCTATCCCCAAATCTCCTAATACCCTATACTTCCTTAGCCTGAGCCTTCAGCAAGGCCATTGTAGACTCGACGTGATCAGGATTAAAAACAGTGCCTTCTTTGAAGCCATGAATGGCCATAGGACATACCTAGGATCTTTCGAGGCATGGAAACAGTAGTGCCTTGAACCTGCCCGTCATTATACCCCTTTAGCACCTCCGCGTAGGATCGTCTCTTTGGTTGTATCTGGGTATACCATCCTTCCAAACCTTTTGCTCCTTCTCATATTTTGCTACCTGAACAACAATTTTGCCATTCCCAACCCACATACCGTTGGTCCGAGATACAACCATACCTGCTGCGACTCTGCAACCATACCGCACAAATCCAAACATACTGTTACTTGACTTGCTGACTCTCCCAGGAATGTAAATATCCTCCACCCTTCCAAACGTCTCAAAAATCTCCCCCAACCAAGTTACAGTTACGTCCTTAGGAAGGTTATCCACAAAAAGAGTCACTAGAGCACCACCGGCCTTAGTTTGATGGTGGTGTATGTGAATATAACGACCCGTCCCGGGTTAAAAGAAAAATATGGAATCCGACTAAGAATCGCTACATGAATCAATTACTAACAAAGGCTACTTGTTCTTATTTTCAAAACACCATAAATTTTTTCTTTCTTTTTAAATAAAAATTATGCAGCGGAATAAAAGGATAGTAATATAAAACTCCAACCACAAACGGTACCAAGTGTGATAGTCTAACATAAAAGCAATGACCCACAACAAGGTCCCAAAAGTACTAATCTACTGCAAAAGAAACTAATAGTTTGAATAACAAAAAGTCTCTTAATCCTCACCCTACAAATGGCAGAGGAAAAAAAGTACTAAGAACAGCAACTGAGAATATGACTCCTGCTGGAAAGAGTCCTGAATAACTGACAATGAACCGCTAAATCTCTTTACCTGGATAAAATGCCACACCACAAAAAAGGCAACAATATCCATGAGTGTCAGATTCACAAATAATATAGAAAAGAGATTAACATGATACAATAATAAAAGAGAAACGAAATGGGTTGTGCCTCTCCCCACATGTAGTCCATAACAGAAAAG